>PVJL010002026.1:0-154069 GCA_004026885.1 Lyroderma lyra | reverse complement strand
ACTATTAGCGGGGTGTTTAAGTCTCCCACAATGATTGTGTATTCATCAGTTTCTCCTTTCAAATCTGTTAGTAGTTCCTTTGTATATTTTGGTGCATACTGGTTGGGAGCATATATATTAATTAGTGTCAAGTCTTCTTGTTGTTGCACTGTGCTTCTTATCATTATGTAATGTCCATCCTTGTCTTTTACTATCTTTTTTAACCTGGAGTTTATTTCATTAGATATCAGTATGGCAACTCTTCTTTTCTCTGGTTACCATTTGCTTGAAGTATTGTTTCCCATCCTTTCACTCTGAGTCTGTTTGTCCTTATGGATGAGGTGTGTTTCTTGGAGACAGCATATGGATGCGTTCTGTTTTTTAATCCAGTCTGCTACTCTGTGTCTTTTTATTGGTGAGTTCAGTCCATTCACATTTAGAGTGATGATGGATAGTCGAGGATTTCCTGTGGCCATTATTTATTTCTTTGTTCATTTTTGTTTTATTTTTGCTTCTTTCTTGTTGCCCCAACTTTATTCCATTTTTCCTGATGTTTTGTTTCAGGTTGAAGAGCCTCCTTCAGTATTTCTTGGAGTGTAGGCCTTGTGCTGGCAAATTCCCTCAGCTTCTGTTTGTCTGAGAAGGTCTTTATTCCACCTTCATATCTGAAAGATAATTTTGCTGAATAATTTATTCTTGGCTGTAAGTTCCTCTCTTTTAAATTTCTGAATATTGAATTCCACTCCCTCCTGGCTTGCAGAGTTTCTGCTGAGAAATCTGATGCCAACCTGATGGGTTTTCCTTTAAAGGTTAAAGTTCTTTTTTCCCTGGCTGCCTTGAGAAATTGTCTCTTTGTCTTTAGTTTTGGACATCTTTAGTACCATGTGTCTTGGAGAAGATCTGTTAGGGTCCAGGTAACTAGGGGACCTGTTTTCTTCTTGAACTTGAGGTGCCATAGGTTTGGAAAGTTCTCATCTACTATTTGTTTGAGTATGCTCTCTGTAGACTGCTCTGCCCTTCCTTCTATTCCTATTATCCTGATGTTGTTTTGTCTCATGGAGTCAGATAGTTCTTGCAGAGTTCTTTCAATCCTTTTGGTTCTGTATTCCCTTTCTTCCTCTTTCTTAGCTGTTTCCATGTTCTGATCTTCGATATCACTAATTCTTTCCTCCATCTGATTGGCCCTGCTTCCTATGTCAGTTACGTCATTTCTCACTTCTTTTATTGTATTATTTATTTCTCGCATTTCTATCTCAATCTTCCTTATGTTCTGAATTTCTTTGTTAAATTGTTCCTTTTGTTCATGGAGTTCCTTTTTTATGTCATTCATCTCCTTTTTTATGTTGTTCATCTTAGCCATGCTGCTCTGCCAGTATGATTTCATTTCTCTCAGAATCTTTAGAATAGCTACTTTAAATTCTCTCTCACTTAGTTCAGATATTTCCAGGTCTAGAAAGATATCTTCTGGATAAATTTCATGTTCTTTCTGAGGAGTTTTAGTTTTTAAGGAATTCATCCTGTCTTCTGGGTTCTTCCTCTTTGACATGAGGGCTTTGTGTTCAGTGTCCATTTTATTACTTTTGTAGTGTCTTGCTGTAGGGCAAACACTAGATGACACTGGGGTTCAAGTTTTGGATGAGTGGGGGGGTTGTTTATTTCTTGTTTCTGATCTCCTACTGCATTTGGAGGCTATGCGCATATATCCCAGAGGGAGGCCAACAAAAGGCGCTCTGAGGGCAGCTCTGCCTTCTGCCCTTTTTTAGGGAAGCTGGGCCAAGGAGGCTTGTTTCTGCTGGGTTGGGTGAATGCTGTCAAATCTGCCTTTCTTCCCAGCCCTGATTCAGCATCTGGCTGTCTACAGGCTCAGACTGCTTTCAGAACCCTGGGGTGCACGAGGAGGTGCATGCTCCATGAGTCCGAAGCTGTGGGCCTGACCTGAGAGAGCCAGGTCACCTTTGCAGTGGGCCAGGAACTGGAACTGCAGCCCTGTGTAGGTTCCCAGGGGGCCTAGAGCTGGGGTGTCATCTCTGCAGTTCAGAGTCCTCGCTCAGCCCCTTTACCACTCAAAAGATCCAGAGGCTGGCTCCCAAACTCCATTCCCAGCATGTAGCTCCAAAGACCAGCTCCCCCGTGGTCTTTCCCCTCCCATGCACTGTGCTGCTTGGGATAGTCAGCAGCGATCATGTCCTGTTGCAGTCTGTCTCTGCTCCCTTCCCTCTCTCCTGCTCCCCCCTTTCTCTCCAACCTTCAGGTGTTTACTTGCGATTCATGGATTTCTCAGCTGCTGTTTTGTCACTCAGGGTGCTCTTTCTTGGCTCCTGGGAGAGGCTTTAGCGACCTCCTCTCCAGTTGCCATCTTGCCCTCTCTCTCAACCTTTGCCTCTTGACTGAACTTTCTTGTGGTGATCTCTCTATTTCCATCCCGGGAGATCGCAAAATCCCAGATGCTGGTAACAGAATGTTCAATATTGTTCAAATATTTGTGAAAAAGTCTATAAAAGACCTAGAGCCTATTATTTAAATGACATTCAAGTAATGATAGTTATTATTATTATTATTAAAAATAAAATATACTTTAATTGACTCAGTGAAACATCAAGTGGCCATGACAATGAAGCTCATAAAGGATATTTAAAAAATTAAAAACAGTGTTTCATTGATAAATTAAAAGTAATAAAATAAAAGGATTTCAGTCATGTAAAATACTGCATAGAAACAAAAACCAGAAAAATATGTTCACTCATTAAATTTTCTTATTTTGGAAAGTTAGATTTTAAGTCATTTTTCTTTTCCTAGTCATATTTTTTTTTGAAATTGTCACATTTTAAAGTTAATTATAGATATGTATTTTCTTTTTTTATTGTTAAATTTATTGGGGACACATGCATTAGTAAAAATTACATATGTTCCAGGTGTACAATTCTACAGTACATTGTCCATGTGTTGCATTATGTGTTCACCACCCAGAGTCAGTTCTATATTTTCTAATAGAAGATATTTTAGATTTCCTGCATTTTAAGAGACTCCTTGCCAGGTCAGCATCATAAAAGTTTACTTTCACTGACTGTCTTTTATGGCGCCAGCCATTGTCCTAAACATTTTGCCTGGATTATCCCATTGAATCCTTATAATGGCACTATGAAGTGTATAGTATTATTTCCACTTTTCAGATAAGACAATCGAGGCACAGTAAGGTTAGGAAGATCACTTAACCTCTACATGGTGAAAATTACCCAAGATCACACAATTTTGCAGCAGTGAAACCAGGACCAACACCTGGAGTCTGACTTGCCACTGACATGCCCAGCACAGCCGGACCCCGTTCTGCCCCCGCCCTGCAGCCATCTCCCTGTGCACAGGGCCCTCCTGACACACCCCCAACTCCTGACTGTCTTCCAAAGAGCTGGGGCTTCTACCTGTGATCAAGGCAATATTCTCTGTCTGACATAACCCCACACTGAGAGCCAAGGACCTGTAAACTTTATCCAGCACCTTCTCTAACCAGCTGAACACCTATCCTCCTCCAAGTGGACCCCACCTACACTCATCTTCCTATGACACTTGTAACAACTATACAGGGCTGCTTGTGGACTGAAAGCTGTGTTTCCCATCTCCAGCTTATTTCAGTCTATTCAAGGGAAACACTGTAACTTAACCCAGGATTGTGGTATAATAGCGTACCTGATCTTTTCCCCCTGGTTCTCAGCACAATTTCAGAACACCTCAGAATTTCAGGAATGTCTTTGTTATGCTAATGAGATAACTCTTGGTGGGTCCCTGGATAGCTTTAGGATAGGGGCTCATCCCCAGAGGGACTAAGCACAGGATTAGAGGCCTAGAACTTAAAGCCACCTAATGTCTAGGGGAAGAAGGGGTGATGGACATTGAGTTTGATAATGTAGCTGATGATTTAATCAACCATGCCTATGTAATAAAACTTGAAGTGAGTTCTGTGCACCAAGGCTCAGGAGAGCATGCTAATTGGTGGGCATAGTACGCCCAGGATGTGACTCTCCCTGCTTCTATGAGATGAAGTCATGAAAGCTTGCTATTCCCTCACAGAGCTTCACTTGTTTATCCTTCATAATAAGCCATCTGCATAGTGCTTTCCTGAGTTCTGAGAGGTATTCTCATGAATTTTGAAACTTGAGCCCCCGGGGACCATGGACCTGGTGGCTGTTGGTGGAGGACTTGTGGGGTCTGAGGGTAGCCTTGGGTAGTCAGTGTCAGAAGTGAATGGCAGCGCACCCACTTAGAGTGGAAAAGGAGTTATAAAATTCATACCTAACATTATTTATAGGACCCAGTCAAAAGCACTCAAATTCAGACAAATACTGTCTCGCCATACTGTCTCTGAAACTCTCTGCTTGGATTCAGATTAGAAGCTGGAGTGTACGTCAGGGATATTCAACAAAGGTAACTGAGAAAGGCATCGAGCAGGGCCAGGGGGTCTGCATTCAAAACAAATGTGGACTCCAAATGTTGCATGGTGCAATGGAAGGTAACAAGAGTGCTTTTGAAATACTTACAGAGCCACAAAACTACTTTTAAGACATAGAATGTCCAAGCCAGCATGCACGACACCAGAGGACAGGCTGAGTGGCACAGAACAGCCTACCAAAATGTAGCCTTTGCAAAAGACAAGGGGCACAGCGGGGGAATCTCTGTTCTAAGGAAAGAGCCAGCCCTCAGGCGGTGCTGGCCAGAGGGTCATTCACAGGTCCCCACCTCCTCCAACTTTCACGACTCATACAGGTGCTTTTGAAAGGTGCAAACGAAACAATAATCTGAATTTCTAATAATAGCGTCTCAGGTAAGAAAGTTACAGGATATCCATGGACAGAAGACTATATAGACATTATAAGCCATGGTGTAGAAGTGCAATCGTGTGCAAAGCGATTCCGCACGGTGGGGTAGGAGGCGCAGTGACAGAGCAGCGTACGCGATGAGCCTCCGTTTCTGCTGGGGGCAGCGCTGACCCAGGACAGGGTGTCCTCCTTCCTGCCTTCCGGCACCGCCGTCCGCAGCCCCCAAGCACTGCGTACGCTCTTCCTGCTACTCTTCTCCCTACTCGAAGAGCGAAATAAGAAATCAAGGAAGGGAGGGCAGAAGGGAGAACATTATCTTTTCTTCAGTCTGGTTTTCTAAGGTTTCATGTAGGGGGCCTGATACCTTAGTGTGCCCGTAGCTAAGCATCTCCAGGGGGGTGGGATGATTACCCCTCAAGTGAGGATACTTGGTTCTCAGGGAGAGGTTGAGCCAAATGAGGGGCTCATTTATCCACCGAACAGAAGGTGGGCATTTCCAAGTGCCAGGCACACAGGCAAGGCAAAGAACAGAGGGGAAAAGACAGCCCACTCCGCCAGGAGAGCACGTGATGGCAGCATGTGCCCAGGCACTCAGAGCCTCGGAGCAATGAAGCCAACACTGGACAGGCAAGGAAGGGCTTCCCCCAGGAGGCCATAGTCTGCAGGGCCCCTGAATGCTGAATACAGGAAAGAACAGAAGAGAATTCCAGGGAGGAAAAATGGATGTGAAACGACAGAGCTCATCCTGCTTTGGAAACAGAAGTTCATGGCACTGAGGCACACAAAGTGGTGTATATCTGAGTCACTGGAATCATTATTTTGAATCTCTGACTTGCCTATTTGCCCCTCCAGATTGCAAGTTTTTTGAGATTGTCTTATCCATCTTTCTCTGTGCCTGGCATGCATTAGCTGCACAATAAATACTTGTTGAATCAAACTCAGGTGAGAGATAATTGGGGTCAGATGTAGGACACGCTATGGTATGCTGAGTCTGGACTTCGCCCTGCAACAACGAGGGTGGGATGGGGGCTCTGTTGAACACCGTCCACCACAGGGTGAAAGAACAATGTCTGTCTTCTAGGGAGGGAAATGTGGTGGCTCTGTGTGTTTGAGGGCAGCAAAGAATAGATGCAGTAGTGAGGGATTAAAGGGAAAACTGTGAGATTCAGTGATTTCATAGATTTAGGATATTTATGCCACAGCACCAGTAGAGTTTGGTGACCCGGTGATTGCTTAGAAGCTGTAGCCAAAGCTAACTCTACACAACATGGGTGGCTGGCAGGCATCCACTTTGATTGCAAACGAGAAGGCAAATACATTTAAAACTGAAGGGAAAACAAAACCCCTAAAATTTGCAAAAGTTAATTTTGATGTCTGAAAGTCTCCCAAAGGAATCAATTTGTAGGCAACTGAAAGCCTTGGCCTGGGATCTAAGAGGAAATAAAATTCATGCAGATTTGGTAGATGGCCTAACAGAACTTGAAAAGAGGTCTGAGGATGTGGCCCAGAATGACCCACATCAAGGGTCAGGCAAAGCAAGGTGGCTTTCAGAAGTGGACCGGGGAGGGCAGGTGATCCAGTGTGCAGGGGCAGCAGAATGCTGAGGGCCTTAGCGCAGTGGTAACCTCAGCAGAGAACTTTCAGAATCATTGTGAGTTATTGTAACAAGTCACCAAGTGAGGGAGACTTGAGTTGCTGGGGACAGCCATGAAGAAGTTTCCAGGAACCCACGTCCTCGTGGTATGTTGCTGTCAGACGTAGGAGCTGACAGTCCACAGTCCTAGGCGCCATGTTGCCTTCCTGCCTGCCTTTCCTTGTCCCTTCTGCTGCCTCCCATGTTCTACAAGCTCCGGCACTGAGCAGAATCACAAAGAAATTACTGCAATTCCCCCGTAGTGAGGTGTAAAGGAAAGTCACACCTCTCCCAGAGCCAAATGGGAAGGGGAAACGCTCCAGCTCTCTGTCTCATCTGCACCCTACGCCCAGACACTTCTATTTAGATTCTCCAATCTCTGTCACCCTAAGCTAAAAAGACCTAAAACAAACTCATTCTGAAGAACATTTCTTTTTGTGCATTTCCTTTTGCTGGTGCCCTGAGAGAATGGATCCTTCCGGCCCAAGAAAGATAAGCCACTTCTGCCAGCACTTTGAAGGCGAATTCCCTGGCCCATCACCCCTATTTCACAACTATGTGTCTGTGAACTCCTTGTTTTTGCTATTCAGTGTGGCAGCCAATATCGGTAGTGTTTAGGAAAGTACGTTCCACCATATTTCAAAAATTGTAACTATCCATTTATTATTATAAATCATAGTAATAGTCTGTAATAAGTTTATCACAGACTGTTTGTTCTAATTTAAATACAAATTTTTCTTTAACATA
Organism: Lyroderma lyra; assembly: GCA_004026885.1. Lineage (NCBI taxonomy): Eukaryota > Metazoa > Chordata > Mammalia > Chiroptera > Megadermatidae > Lyroderma > Lyroderma lyra. The sequence continues at coordinate 146,902 of PVJL010002026.1, read as the reverse complement.
CTAAGTAATATTTTCTAAAACTTAAATATTTTAACTATATTATTAAAGTAACTCCATATTTCAATCACAACCATTTAGGAAAAAGAAAAAGAACTTTGTTATTTCAGAAAAGAATGAAGTCTATCTGAGTAATAATACTGTCATACTTTGAAGCTCAAAGCAATGCATTTGCTGTCTTTATGAAAAAGAACAAAATGCCCCTTTATTTTGAAAATTATTCATAACTTACTGAAACACAACAAAGTAGAGGGAAATGGCTTCTCTATTATAAAATGGGTTTGTTTGATAGGTTTTTACTGAGGGAAGGATTATACGCCTCCAAAAATGTGAGATTTTCGGTGACATATGTATTTGTCTTTCCCACCTACTTTCAAAATAAGCCTGTATTTACGAGCTTGGGTAGAACAAAGAAAAGCAAGAAAAAACATGCACATGTGTGTTTTTATTATTAATCAGATTTTAACATTAAAGTTATATTTTTGTTTCTGGTTGTAAAACAGCTCCTTGAGAAAAAAACAACAACAGACAACAACACAACAGAAAGCTTCTCATGCTTTTCATCCAGTCCAGGACACACTACTCATACATCAGCCCTTCGACTTATTCACACCGAGTGTCAAAATCAAAGGCAGCTGAGACCAATTACCCCTCACAAGAGCAATCCCCTTAATGAAAGCTAATCAGCTAAAAGATAGTGCACTCTCATCGACAGTGGCCCAAATCGGTACATTTCCCGGAGGAAGAGGACCTCCTCATCTTTGTGACCACCGTTCCTCAGCCCTGAATGCCTGGCCTCTGGCTCTGCCCATTGCTGGGCCTTCCCGTGCTTTGCAATGAGACCCACCTGCTCAGAGAGGTCCTCCAGCATCCCTTCCCCTAAAAGGAGTCTGAAACAAGTTTCTTTTCATTCCCAGAATCCTGTTCATTGTCACTATTTTTCTAATAGCCACCTGGAATTATTTTGTTATTCCTTCTCTCCTTGCTCAGTGTCATCTCCCTCGATAAATGCCCAGGTTTCCAGGACACTTGCTGTTACACCCTGGCAGGGCCTGGCACCTTGTGGGGAAGCACTCAGTAACGTCTGGGGCCCTACTAAAGGGCGTAGCCACCGGAGGTAAGAACACCTTCATGCCTTTTTCCAAGAAGGTAGGTTTCCTATGCTCCATCCCAGACTCTGCATGTCCATGTACAACACCAGGTCCCCCTTCCACAGGTACGACCCACTCCGCAGACAGGGTTGCTCCAGCCCGGTCTTCCCCCTTTTTCACAAGGGCACTAATTTCATTATTCTTAAAATCCTCATCACCTCATCTAAACCTATGAATAATTACTTCCCAAGGCCCCTAACGTTGGCTTAGGGCTTCAATCTGTGTCTCACCATAAAATGATCAGTGTTTGGGACCAAGGCATCCCCAACAGGAGAAGGGGCACCTTAACCCCGTCTGCAGTGTGTTTTACCATTCTGTTGGGAACCAAAGGGAGCTCCTCTGAGAACGGCTGTCACCTGGAGCCCTCGATCCCACCCGGAAGCAGCTGCATTCATCCCTCCCAGGCAGTGGCATTCCCAGCTTTTCATGATTCGAAGTGTCATGAACTTCAGAACCCAGACCAGGTGTAGACAGAGTAACTACTACTTCCAGCAATCTGCAAGTGGGTTCTCCTCCTAAGTAGGCTGACCAGATGTACCATTTTAAACAGCACAGAAAACAATGATAGTGTCCCATTCCCATTTCAAATGGCACGTGTGGTCAGCCTAGTCTCGCTGGACTAAATTCAAGGGGTCAGTAGGCTGGCCATACTGTTTGCAATGGGACAGTCCTGTTGTTTTCTGTCCCATTTAAAATAGTGCATGTCGTCAGTCTACTCCTGCGGCACATTTAGACACCAATACACAAGGCGTAGCAGCTCATCTGAGCCTCGCAGAGGTCAGACCTTCGGAACTGGAGCTTGCTCTTTTGGGATAGGTCATGTCATGAGGGCCTGCTAACGGACCACTTTTCCAATGAGGTTTCATTCTGTTTCTGATGTTTTGTACATTTGGTGAAAATTTTCTAAATGTAAAGAGACAAAATTGGACCATAAATTCAGTATGAATATTGTCATCCTTCCCCTCCAGAGAAAGGAAGCATGATCCAAACAAGGTAGTAAAAGAGCAGCATTTCTAAATTCTGTCTCCACATGGAGAATAACACAAGTACTAAAACAGGTAACAATAGCAGTTCCTGTAGTTTGACAAGGGTGTGTAGGAGAGGTGGTGAGCAACACCGAAATTCCTTCACATGTTTGCAGAACTTCTGAAGTTAAAAGCTAAAATTATCTGTAAAAACACAAAGTATTTTTAACTCCACATCAATTAACAATGTACTTATTTTAATTTTATTACTTGGAGATGACTATGTCCTTTGGAAATGTTTTTATGTAACTTGAGATTTCCACCATGAAGATGCTATTTCAGTAATAGTGGTTATTTCTGTTTTATTCATGTGTTTGTTAAACGATAAGAAACCTTTTTATAATATGTTACTAGAAGTGTTGTTACCAGCTATTGCCAAACCCTGGTTCCCCATTTTATACCCTAAGCAATTGGATTATTTGTGGGTACTTGTATCCACCTTCTACCTACTGATCCATTTGTGTGAACAAGATTTCAAAATACCTTAATTGAAAATGATATAAACAAAACATGATTCCTGAAGTAAAAAACATGACTCAGCAAAGTTGGCTTCAAAGTCCTTCAAATTACTTGTTTGGGGCTACAACTCCTTTAAAATAGTCCTTTTCCATAGATAAACACTAAGAAAAGCAAAATTATAAAAATACATGCCATTTCAGGAAATTTCCCATTGCTCAATTCATGAACAGGGATAGAAACAAAGAGAGGGGAGGGTTTCAGGATGAAGGAATGGGGACGTGGTGGACAATGTTTGTGTCCCCCAAAATTTACATGTTGAAGTCCTAACCCCAAGGTCAGGGGCCTCTGGGAGGTGATTAGGTTTAGATGAGGTCATGAGGGTTTTAGGAGCAATGGAGTTCATGTCCTTATAAGAAGAGGAAGGGAGACTCTGCCACACAGCAAGGGGGCAGCCTTCTACAAGCCAGAAAGAGACCTCGCCAGCAATCCAATCTTCTCACAACTTGATCTAGGACTGCCCAAACTGCAGAACTGTGAGAAATAAAGGTCTATTCTTTCAGTTCTTCCAGTCTGTTATTTTGTTATGGCAGCCATAGCTAAGACAAAGCGCTTCCTGGGAAAACAATAATAGAAATTTAAAATGCCCACTGAAAAGTGATGAACATCCTTCAGCATTGTCACCACTGAAACAGAATCATCACAGTAAAACTGTCCCATGTCTTGCTTCTTGGGCATTTAATGTGTTTTTAGGTTAAGTAAAGAGAGGCCTGTGCTGCTTTGGAAGGAAATGTTTCCTCATCCCAAAATTACTGAGGTACTCGAGCTAAGCATTACATCCTATTATAGAATGCAATTCTATCCCTCAGCAAACTTCAGAGCAGATTGGGTAGTTCTAGATAGTAAGTGGTCAAAACTTTTAGAGCTAAATAGAGCTTTAATGCAGCTTAGATTCTAGCAACATCTAGATACCTCTGACAGTTCTGGATCTTAAGTACTAAAAACTTAGGTAAAGTATTTTATTCATTTAGCTAAAATACACTGGCACAAATTTCCACCTAGATTATATCTTAATAATTAATAAACTACACATATGCATTGTGCAGTATAATTATATTGATGACGTCTTATATATAATGCCAGTATTCACAGTCTAGACTTAACAGACAACATAGTTGTAGAGGGGGAAAAATTATATCAGTTTTTATGATCATGAAAATTAGAATGATTGAGCAGATAGTCATTGATATCTCTGGATAAAAATTTTTATTATATTCTCTGGATAAAAATTTTTATTATATTCACATAGCATCAATTTTAAGTTCAGTCTTCTGGTCTCCTGGTAGTCTGCTGTAGCCTTCTTCTATAACTAAATTGCTATAAAACCTGTGATGATTCTGACAAAACCTCAGAAAAGCAGTCAGGTGAGATCCTAAATTAAATAAGTCCCTTAAACAAACAAGAAGATTGAATCAAGCTATGTATTTCATTAAAGCCGTATTAAGCAGCGAACTTTGAACTGCTTTGTGAAGAAGGTTATCACCGTACCAGAAAGAAGCTGTGTCTAAGTGTTAAGATAATGTAGTCAGCATACATTACCAAACTGACAGCCTCCCAGACATTGAACTTAATTTTCTGCTATTTTGTGTCTTGCATAATTTCAAGTTAGCAAAGATTTCTCTAATGCTGTACTCCTATCCTAGATGCAATATGCTTTTCTTTTCTTTATCAAACCTTGAAAAAGAGTAGCCCTAAGAATGCCAAGTTGTTAAAAGTACATCAAGGCAAGATGCAAATTCCTCTTCCATATATTTCACGAACACCTGTCCTGGGCTTTGTACCTGCCTAAAGTTTCTAGCAGGGGAATTTTATACCAGACAGGCCCAGTAGTTGCCCCTGGCCTTTGGGATTTACAATGTAAGAAATAGCATGTTGGCAGAAGTAGCCTAATCTACTAGAAAGTAATCGAAGCTGGTTTGGATTAAGTCTGTTTCCTCTTATTGATAGTGAAACCTCGTGCCAGATAACTCTTCCAAGAGCACACCATATCACTTCCTGCTAAAGAACAAGCAATTGTTGCCCACCAACCAGTGGCTACATGACATCCGCCTCTGCTTTTTGCTGCGCACGTTTGCCTTCTTGTACGCCTCAGGAGGGATTCTAAACTCCACCTGGCCCAAGCTCCTGACTGTTCTCCCTGCTCATGCTCGTTCTTGGCACTATTGTCCTCATTTCAATGACCTTTGGTTCTCCTCCCCCCTCCCCCACGCCCACCCTTCTGTGACACACACGTCCCAAGCTTGGAAGGCATTAAGACCTCAGCTGGAACTCCAGCACTCCCATTTACTGACTGTGGGGATGACACCAACTCTGGCGTCACTGACTCATTGAAGAAAATAGTATCTGAAATGTGCTCGACACAAAGAAAATCCTCCGTAACTGTCACCCTTGCCTGCATTTATCAAAACCCTAACCATCCTACTCTTGTACAGATGGTAAGCAGTGCTTCTTCACTAATTTTGCTGTGGTGTAGGATTTTCTTTTATAGCATGGTCTTCAGTACTTTGCTAGGAATCCATGCCTCTGGAAGTCACCAATAACCAGATGAGCATGTGCGTATGTAACAGGATATCCAGATACACCAAGTCCAGGGCCAGCATTGCTATTCTGCAATGTTGTCAGGACCCCACCACCTCCTATTGTTCTGCCCTCCTCTTGCATGCCCAAGGGGATACACAGGCATGGAAGAGGGCAAAAGGGTCAAAAAGTTTCTGCACCCAAGCCTATGCCTTCTCAATAGGGAAGAGAACTGTCCTAAAGAACTTTCACCCACACGTTATTGGCAAGGACAATATTGCCTGGCCACCTGAGCATCACATAAAAGCTACAAGAGAGAATAGTTCAGCTTCCCTCTGTAATAAAGGAAGGCAAAGGTGACCTGAGCTGGATTGATGTGGAATGAGCCAACCTATAACATCTGCCACATCTTTAATGTCAGTTTATAGGCCTATAAGTTTACCGAAGAATTAGGCCTAAATCCACCCTCAGAAAAAGTGAGTTCACTGTGGATATTTAAAAGAATGTGTCATGGATTCCTAACTCTTAAAAAAAGAAATGCAAACACATTTGGGACAATAGCAGCAGAGCTGGAATAATTATCCGTTTCCCAAAAGTAATTAAAGTGAACAGCATTCATCTAGATAGATGACATCTCATATGGTTGGGCTTTAAACAGTCATTATGTCACTGTTGAGGGGTACACTTACTCTTTTGTTCCCAAAGATTGCCATATGTGCATGTGTTCTCCCAAAAAGATAGGAAGCTCTTTGGCAGTGGCCTGTGTTTGGTGCTGCTTCATTCCCCCTGTTGCATCCAACAGTGTGCACAACAGAGTTCACTGAGGTGCACGATGTAGCCATGCCGAGGTGACCAGAGTGCTGCTTTTTCAAAAAAGAGATTTCTAAAGCAGGGGAAACGTGTGCTGGGCACATTAGGGCACTATCATGTTATAATTGCACTTAGCAGACTCCTCGTGTATGGTAACCAGTCAATAAATCGTTGCCAAGTTGGATGCGGGCCATTCATCTGCTGTAGAGTTGAACAGGCTGACTCCTTCTCTACAGATCTGAGTGGGAGAAGCTGCTGTTAGACACTTCTGGCATTTCCAATGTTCTAGCTCTTTGGTTATCAATGTCTCCCCTGAGTACAGTAGGGAATGCGCATGACTGAGAGTAGAGAGGGCAGCGACACTGCCCAGCTCCAGGGGCCATCATTCCCATTGCAGTCAAGGGGCCTGTGCTGTGTACCAACATGTGGCCCTCTGCAGCAGCCCTGTGAGGACACTCCGAGCAAATAGCTATTGCCAGCACTGTCCCTGTCCATTTCACAGCTGACTAATGGCTTAGAAAGAAAAATTCTTCTGCAGGAACAGACCATAATTCCAAGGAATCTGTTACTACTGGTAATTAGATCCTTTTTACATTCCATATGAAAAGCAAATATTCCCCTTTTGATGAAATGGTCAGCTTGCAGAACAGTGAATTTTGATATTTCTCATTGTGACGTCCAGGATCACCAGGGAGACCCGACAACACAGCCCAAAGTTACTGCCATGTGGTTTGGAGCGTGGATTTTGAATGTGAACTTGGATGTCACTGAGGGTCTTAGGAAAGTTAAATGGCACTCAGGACACCAGCCCAGCCCCAGCGGACTCTGATGTCAGAGTTACGCACGACCTAAGACCTCTGGTTCCTAGTTTTAGAGATGGCAAATTGCAGTACGTTAAGGCAACTCCAGGAAGTCAATTGTCAAATTTTCAGGGTTTTGGAGGGCAAGTTCACCTCATGGTGGCCATTTGAAATTGGCCATCATGAAACTATTTACACCACAAAAATCCACAGGTGCTTCAAACTAAGGCTTTTTTGCTAGAGCTCTTTGGTATGCATTTACAAACACACTGCCAATCATGTACAAGGTGGGCAAGAGGCTGCAGCCTTGAGGTCCCATGGCCAGACCACACACAGGTCACAGATCAAGAAAGCTGGGGGTCTCCCAGAAAGATGATCTAAGAGCAAATCACCAAACTCTAGGACAAAGAGTCAAATGACAAGAAGTATTGAGCATCAACAGATGTTCTCCCTCGTGTAAGTCATACGGGGATAAATTAAGGAACTTAAAGCCAATTCTGTGACTTTGGAAGAACTCCCAACTGACTTGTGAACTAAAATAATATCAATAGCCATAAACAGTCCTTACAATGTGCCAGATAACTTCACCTCACTTACTCCTCAAGACTTTACAGCTCTGGTCTTATTTGCCTCATTTTATAGATGAAGAAAGAAAGGCATGAAGAGGCTGCACGTATCACTCACATTACATGGAAATAGGGTAAAGCTGGGGATCAGCACCAAGCATGCGGACCCGCTGATGATGAACCCACCAGAGCAGGATGCACTGAGAGCCAGCAAGGGGCAGAGACTGCCATGCCAGAGCCATGGCAGGAGATCACCAAGGGAAGACACACCAGTGACTCAGGAAGGGGTGGAAGATGTAGGGGGTGGAGAAGGCCCAGAGGGCAGCAGAGGAAGGGAGCAGAAGAAAAGTCCAGAGCTGGTGTGAGTGTGGTGGGCATCGTGGGCCTGTGATTTGGCCTGACTAGAGCAAAAGGTGCCACCACCCCACGAACACAGCGAAGGTCTCCAAACCAGCCTTCTGAGGCATGCATTGCACATACCTCCCCAAGATAAGCTGCCAAGAGATAGTGCTTGACCAACTAGCACATCTGCATGAAATGAGAGAGTGTGCATTGACTCATATCACTATTTCTTTTTCTTAGAAACTCTCAGTCATTACTCCAAATTCTCATTCTCCACAAATAACATTGAACTAAACTTACGTTTTATGAGTGTGCAAAACCATATTTTATTCGGCTAATCACTAAAACTCTTGTGGTAGAAATTACACCTCGCATTCATGTCATGGTTTAATGAAGTTGATATTGCTGGGAATTTTTAGACTTTATCATATCTAAAAACAGATTAGATATTAATGGTCATCTCTTCAGTGACTCTGACACCTCATTGACCAGTTATTAATCTCTGACTCTTTCAGAGCATGATGCCCTGTCTGTTGAGGTTCTGTGCGTGGTTTTCTTAACCCTGTTCTGTGCTCTTCTACCTGAGCACAGTGAAGTTTTACTATACGGAATCAAATGCTCTGTGAGCCAAGTCACAGCCTCTGACATGCATGAATGTCACACAGCAAAGGTCTATTGAAATAGTTGTTAAGGTAGCTATAGAGCTGTCCCTACCCCAAACGCCAGAATTCACAAGGGCTCCCACTGAATCTGGGAGTGCCCAGGGGACAGAGGGAGAAGCAGTTGTTTTCCTGGAGGGCTGAGCTGAGGAGGGGGGAGCGGGGGGTGGCTTTCCCAGATTCCCTTCCTTCCTCTGAGAGCAAGAGGTTTGAAAGGTCATTAAATTAGTTCATTCTGGAAACTTTTCTTGACTCAATTCCAGAAAGACACTACATTAGAACACAGTCTTTTCTGGTTTTGATTTATTAAAGGAGCCACAGTTAATATGATCAAAGGCACAGACAAAAATGTAAGTTCCAGATAGCTCATTGAAGCATTTTTTGATAATAATAAATATTTAGAAACCATATCAATGACCAAAAATAAGATAATAATTCACTTTGAGCATGGCATGATAGATCATATAGCTGTTAAAAACCATGTTTTTGAAGAATATCAAATCCCATGGGAAAATATCACAACATAATGTTAGATGGAAAAATGTGAAATGCAAACTTTATTATACCAAATTTCAAAAATAATTTATGTGTGTGCTTCTGTGTATATATATTTTAACATTATGTTAAAATAATGTTAGCAATGTTTTGTGCACATTCTACCCAATGTTAAATATGTAATGCACATTAACATATCAATAATATATATAATGTATGTGTAAAATATTACATATAAATAGTATAGTGGGTATTTGTAATGACATATATGTATATATATAATGATATATATATCATGTTAGAAGAATGTACACAAAATGCAAAATGCTACTGATGTTATTTCTGAGTAGTTGTTTTTCAAGAGATTATTTTATTCTTTATATTTTTAATAGTTTATAATTCTCTACAATAAGCATTCATAATTTTAGAGTTAGCAAATCAGTTAAGAAGTGTCCAGTTAATTTGATAACCAGAATTACACTGTATCTAAACATGAATCTCATAAGTTTTCACTTACGGCTTCCATAATGCACTTACTCTCCCTCTTGAGACACTTCAGTGACCACAGCAGCTAGATCAGTGCAGGTTCATGTGCGTCAGTCCCAGTACCCAGAACCAGAGCCTCCAGCATCCTCACATGCTCAAGTGCTGGTCACACCCAGGGGCATGGTGGACACAGACTGATGTGACAAGCAGAGGTGTGACTAAAGCACAAACCCAGGATGGCAAATGCCTACAGAGAAATACTAACAACAGAGTCAGGAGTTCCCTCCAAAAGATCATAACGGGTAGAACACTGGAGTTTTCCACATGGTTCTTCTTTCATCTGAAAAAGAAAATTGTATTTCTAATAATGCCATCAGTTTTTGAGTAATAAGCCATTTGTAAAGTCATAATGGTCTTTAAATTATGAACCAAACCTGCCATATTTAAATTTCTGTTGCATGGACATTTCCTCCACCAGAGGACCGGCCACCACCTGCTTAATCCAGACCTGTTTTGCTCAGTTGCCCTCCATCAGTTCCCTCCAGCGTGGCTGCTCATCCCTGAGGATGGCTCACTGGGAAAATGCTTTGGCTGTGGGTACCACTGCTTCTCTAAGTGTTTCAAGCTTCGTCCATCAGCATTCGTTTTTGCATCACCAATGGTCTTTTAAAAAGGCAAGTTTCTGGGCCCCACCCAGAGCCTGCTGAGTCAGCAGTCCTGGGTATCAACCCTGAGTCTACACCTGCTTCTTAGGTGATTTGCATGCACATTCAAGGTTGAGAAACTGCCTTCGTGCCTTAAATATCGCTAACTATTGTCTAATGAGGAATTCTCCCTCAAGTTGGCTCTATTTTTATTGCACCTGTTTTCTCTTATAGAAAGTTTTTTTTCCCTTTAGAAAGTTTGGGGGTTTTTTGTTTATGCCTCAGATAATGTATTTCCTTGGACCAGCATGGTTTCCTTTCACTGTCAATGAAAGTGGAGCATTTTGAAAATCTGCTTAAACTGAAAACATCAAAATAAAGCTCATCATGAAGTCACCCTGAGTCACTCTGGGGAAATGAAAGGCAGGTCTGCTGAGAGCAGGGGATGGATGAGGAGGGAGTGAGAGCTGAATACCAAAACCCAGCGGAGATTAAGAGGGAGTCATGTAAGAGGCTGCCTCCTGGAACTGACAGACTGACTAAGCAAAAGGGGCTCGTGCTCACCAGAGACTTAGGTGACATTTCAGAGATGAATCACAGTAAAACCAAACTGAGTAAAGATGACTGGAACATCACAGACACCTAAACCTCATAGGCTCACTGACAGTCAAGCCTTCTGTGCAGTCATCGCATCAGTGTCATCCCAGCAGAGGAAGGTCCACAGAGACACCATGCTCATCATCAGTCCAATAACTCTTCTGGAATTCTGAGTCTTTTACTTAAATGGCTCATATTTCAAATCCTTGGAAGAATTCCAAACTATCTGTGTCCAGTTAATTTACTAAATTCCTAGAATTGGATTCCTAGAAAGTAAATGCCTAGAAATGATGAGACTTTATTGGAATACCCCATTTAAGAATCATACTAAACATTCTTGGTGGATTAAAAAAAAACATAGAATCACAATCTGTGGAAGTTTTTAAATTACCTTATACTTCAAGTATATTTTGTTCACTTGGTATTCATTCAAAAACTACTTGCTTGGCACCTCGATGAGTCCAGTATATAAAGAGATGCAGTGAGCAAAATAAACAGTTTCTGTTCTCTAGGAGCTATGTTCAGAGTAGGAGAGAGGGAGGAATCAAATGATCATATGTGAAATTGCAATGCTGACATGAGCCGAGAGGGAGAGAGAGAGAGAGAGAGAGATCTCCAGTGCTAGGAGAGCCAGGAATTAGGAGTCAGGCTGGGGGCTCCAGAGGAAGCTTTCTTGAGGAAGAAGCACTTGAGCTGGAAGGAAAAGTAGGAGATGACCCGGCAAGAGGCAGGCACAGCATGGCCAAAAGAAGCTAGTGTGGCTGGAGAGGAGGGACCAAGCACAGTAAAGAGAAGAGGCAGGTAGGTCACAGCAGCACAGACTATGGTTTGATTCTACGGTTTGCCCTCGGTGCTTTTCCATAATCACAATGCTACTCTTCTAAAATGCTAATAGAATACAAGACAGTTAGACAAATGATGACACTAGGTAGCAAGTTAGTGCTTTACACACAGTGTTCCATCTAATTTTTACAATAACCTTGTGAGGTAGGTAGTAGTACTATGCCAGTTTTACAGGTGAAGACATTGAGACTTGGAGACGTTAACCAACCCAAGGCCACTCAGTTATTAATAATAAATTTATGAGGCAGAGAACAAATTCAAGGCCAGATCTAATGCCAAAGCCTGACTCCAACCACTAACCCACGTCTCCCCATGCCTCAGGTATGGAGGTTCTCAGCCACCGCCTATTCCATCTGTACCGTTGGACAAATACCAAACAAGTTTAGTAGTCACTAGTAGTTGTCAGTGACTTCTTTGTGATCTCTTTATTGCTTACCCATCACACATCTAGCAGTTTAGAGAGACCATATTTATACAAACCATTTTTTTCAAGGTGTATGTCAGATAGACAATGAACATTCACCTACAAAAGAAACAAACCATTGTAAGTATTCTTTCCATACTGTGTATTTTGTCACAGGATCTGGAAGTACCTAGCTTTGACAATTGTACGTGATAATACATAGGAAAGGATATATGGGAGGTCAGTATGGGGGTGGGGTAGGGAAGTGTTTTGTGTGCTGAAGTAGAATAACTGTTATGTGGATGAGTGTTCAAGTTCTACACTGATGGTTTCACAAATTAAGTCCGCATCCTGCTCAAGTTGCTGGAATAACTAACTGATAATAAAGCACTTGACCCAGGCCCAGATTGGTTCTAACTCAAATATTAACTACATTTGGGAAGCACAGTGGAGAGCCAAAATTAGGTTAGGAGAAAAAACAAATATGGCCATAAAAAGCCATTTCACATGAGCAATATGTAATGTCATAATGAAGTATAATAAAATAGTCACAAAAAGAAATAAGGAGGCAACAAACCTTATTGACCAAACGGGAGCAATTTTGATTGTGAAAAAAGGCACTATTAATGTGACAGAACAACTAAATGGAGCTGTCCCAACACATCACTCATATGAAAAAAGCCCCATTCAAAATAAGTGCATATAACTAGAAAAAATTATGGAAGAGGAGCGAGATCACATGGCAGAGAAGTTAAGAGCATGAGATGAGTTGCTGCAAAAATCCACATGGAGAAAGGGAGTTAACTGAGCTGTCTACAGACAGAGGTGCCTTTGATTGGAACCAACGAAGCTTAGGCTTCAGGGCCCTTTCCAAGATCCTAGTTATGGGTTCACAACAGCCTACATTTTGTAAAATTTTAAAATTTTTGTACTATTTTATCTAAAGAAGTACCACTAAGCTGTCTGAGCATAAGGCCCCACAACACCTAGACTTGTCCCTGATGGCAAAGCTGATTCTTCTGAGGCGCTGCCCCCCGACTCCAAGGCGTCGGGGCCAGGATCAAACCATGGAGAAACAAATGCTTTTCCAAAATGCCAACATAACTCCTCCAAAGTTCTCATTTTTCTCAGACCACACTTATCAGAAGCAGCCTGAGCACCACAGCAGCAGGACCCACTTTAGACACTGAAAGTGCTCCAACTGGATCCACTAAACTAGCCATTCAAACATCGTTGACTAGGTCATCCACAGAAAAAAAAGTTATATCCTGAGCTTCAAAGTGAAGGTTGCAGGAGCTTTAGAGGAGTGTGTGTAATGTCCCAGTATCAAAGTTAGTTTGCTGGTCTGCCCTGTGGATAAAGCCGTATCTTCTCTCACTTAGCTGCATGTATCAGAGCAGACATCCCAGTAGGTAAGTGTCAACAACACATGGTCTTCCCCCCGTTGGAGCCCAGCAGTCTCACCCTTTTGCCTCCTTCACTTTAACCCCCAAGAAACTGCAAGGACTGAAGAGCAGATGAGTCAGAACTTTCTAGAATAAGACTCAGGATACTCTAGGATCAAATGCCAGCGGGTGCTGGGGCACAGATACAGGATCCATAATGGGCCTCTCTTTCTTAAATTAAACAAGTGGAGAGAGAAGAGATGACAATTTCTTCCTCAGAACAATGAGCCTCTGAGAGCTGAGTGGGAGAAATTAGTGACAATAATATGATATCTGTCAACTTTTGAAAAATTAGAATCAGGAAACTAAAAGTAAAGTTGAAAGAAGACAAATTAGGCTATATCAAGATTTGACACATCATTGAATACCTGCTAATGAGAAAAGATTTCATTTAAACTTTCTTATTGTCTTTATGCATAACACTTTTAAAATCACGTAACATTTTCATGAGTATTAAAAAATAACCTTGCTTTTATGGAAGACAGTATGACAGGAATGTGAAGTTCATTCTCTAAAAATGGCAGCAGCTCCTTCTTGAGTCATTTTTAAATATATTTTTTAAAGCTTTATTCTAAATAATTCAGGTGGAATCAGAGAGAGAAGACTCAAAACATTCCCATTGTTGCTGTTCTGTTGGAGATTTTAAGAAACAGGTTGCAGCAACACCAGAGATGTGGCATGGGAGCAAAACAGACTAATTTTCTGATTTAAATGTCTTCCTCGAGGGATTGAAATGCAATTTGTCAGGGTAATAGACTGAAGCATTTTCTGCAGTCTGCAAATGTGACAAAGTCATATAGCCACATGGCTTCCTAAACTTGATAGAACATTTAATAATGCGAATGCCAACGATCAACTCAGAAATAATTGTCAATTATTTAGTAGGAACCATGAAACCTTCACACCACAGATGACCTTGCTGAAAGATATTCATCGTCAGTGCATATTTATAGCCAAACCACAGGTCACTGTTCAGAGCACTTGGACCACCAGTCTGAAGTCCAACAGTGATGGATTTCAGTCCCATCTTCACCTCTTATGAGCTGTATAACTTGAAGCAAATTACAACCTCAGTTAGATGTGTTATATAACCAAAGGGCTAAAACACTTAGTATTGGACCTGGCACTCTAAGGCCCTCAATAAAGTTTAGGAAAATGTTAGAGAAACGTCTTTCTGGCTTAGGCATAGATATAAGAAGAAGGCCTTCTTATCCAAGTTAAGTTCTTTACTATCCAGTGACTTATGTGGGCAAAAGAAATTACTCAAATTAAATACCTCTGTAAGATTGGCATGTTATATTACATAAGTATCAGGTTTACAACATTATAATTAGAAATCTGTATACCCTACAAAATGATCTCCAAAAGTCTACTTCCCACCCATCATCACACAACTGATCCCCTTCCCCCATCTTGCCCATTCTCCTGTCCCCTCTGATAGACATCAATCTGTTCTCTGGATGTACAGGTTTAGTTTGGTTTGGTTTTCTTTGTTCCTTTCATTCTCTTAGATTCCACATATGCTTAAAATTATATGGTATTTGTCTTTCTCTGTGTGACTTACTTTACTTAGCATAATACCTTCAACAACTACCCATGTTGTTGCAAATGGCAAGAATTCACTCTTTTTATGGCTGAATGGTATTCCTATGTGTGTGTGTGTGTGTGTGTGTGTGTGTGTGTGTGTGTGAGTGATCCATTAGTGGACACTCAGGTTGTTTCCTTATCTCGGCTATTATAAACCACACTGCAATGAACATAGGGATGCAGATACCTTTTCAAATTAGTGTTTTTATATTCTTTGAAAAAATACCCATAAGTGGAATAGCTGTGTTATATGATAGTTCTATTCCTAGATTTTTGAGAAATCACTATACTGTTTTCCACCAGTCTCTACACTGTGCTCCACCAATTTACATTCCCATGAAGGATATACCAATTTAACGCCATCAAAAAAAATATTAAGGGATATGTCAGGAGGAAACCATTGAATAAAAGATACTTAAGAGATATAAAAAGCAAACTTTAAAAAACACAATCAAATAAATTATTATTTTTTGTGTGCTTAAATAATGGATGAAGCTTATGGTAAATACTGCTATTTTTGATTGCTTGAATTACTTCAGCAATTTGGCATTGGGTTTATCTCTGGAGTATAACACTGATCCCATGTGAAGTTATATTCCCTGAGCAACTCTGTTGATCCTACAGAATTTCATAAATGACGATGCGAAGAAAAAATAAATAACAGAGAAATCTTCGTAAGCATGTAGGTTCTTGATAATTGAGGGAGCTATTATCTCAGCAGTTCCCAAATAAATGAAATATTTAAATGTTGACAATTAAATGAACCTCTCATATGAAGCACAGATATTCCAAAGTCTGAATTTCTAATTGTAAATTACTCAGCTTCCTGCATTTGCTTTCTGTCTCTCATGTTCAACATGGAAACTGTATTAGACCCTACAATCTCCACTACAAAGAGAGCAAAAGTAAAACTTAGAGGGAAGGGTCACCCAAGCAATCCATTTTATTCTTTGTAGATAGCTTTCTATACACAAGGGAGCTGCTATTGGACATCATGTTGGTGGTTTGGGCCAAAGTAATGAAATAAATGAAAATGAATTGTGGTATAAGAATTAAAAAATTAGAAGCATGCGCAAGTGATAGAATTATACATCTATAACATCCCCCTAAAAATAAATCAATAAAAAAGTCCTGCTAACAATAAGATAACTTAGCATAATAGTACTGAGTTAATGTGTTTAAAACTAGTTCTCACATAAAAGTAAAACCACCATCTATAATGTGTAATAAAAGAAGACTACTTACATTTAGAAAAAAAATGGGCATAAACTTAATACTAAGAAATATATAAAGCCTCTGTGAGAAAAAGCATTAAATACTCCTAAAAACTACAGTTAACTGAAAAATGGAAAGACAGGCATTGTGTTGGTAGGAAAACTCAGTGCTGTAAAGATGTCACTCCTCTCTTGGCTGATTTACAAGCTTCATGCTATCTCAGTTAAATATCAAGTCATTTTTCCTAGAGCTAGACAAGGTAGATACAAAATTCTTCTGGAAGAAAAAGCAAGCAAAATAACTACAAAAACCCTGGAAAAGGAGTGATTTGGGCGGAGTAAGGAAATTATTTCTACCAGACGAGTATATGAAATAACATTTTAAATTATGGTTACGATATAAATGATAATTAAAAGCAGCATGATATGGGCTTATGAATATACAGGGAGACGGATGGAGCAAAATAGAAGCCAGAAAATGACATAGATTTCTTAATGAAGTGCTATTGAAATAACTGGTAACGTGGAAAATAATAAAATAGGATCTATTCATTATAATAGACACCAGGAAAATTTCAAATAGGTTAGAGATTTAAATGTTGGAAATAAAACCAAGCAACTATGAGGAGAAAATGAGTGAATTTCTTCATTACCTGAAAGTACACAAAATTTTCCCTAATCACAAGTCAACATGAAAAAGGCAGATACTGATAAATTTAAATATATAAAATTAAAACATATTTGCAGTATCAAAGTATAAAACAAATGACAAACTAGAGTAATAACTTTACAACATAATAAACACAAAAACCTAATACTGCTAATATAAAAAGAGCTCCTAAAAGAAAAAGACCAACTGATAGAAAAAAATGGACAAGAGATAACATTAAAAAATTCTTAGAAGAAATTTGAATGGTCTTTAAACATATAAAAAGATTCTCAACCTTGCTCATACAAAATAAATGTAAATTGAAATTTACTTTTCTGACAGATAAGCAAAAATCCAAGTATGTGACAGTAGCCCCACCACGACCCTGCCCCTCCAATACTCCCCCAGTTGCTACAACAGGTACAAGGAGAATTAAAGAGGTCCAAAGATCTATGGACATGTTTTTAAATTCTTTATATCCCAGATAAATTCCTAATTCAGACAAATTTCAGAAACTGGCCAAATGTGAAGCTCAACAGGTTTTCTTCAGTCCTATCCACTGGCTGCTCGTGGTATGGAAACTCGAACAATTCCTTATTAAAGTTTGAAATGGTTGTTTCTGTCTCTCCGCCTCTTCACAACGAAGATTGCTGCTGTACATTTCTCGTTTATTTTGTACCTAAACATGGGCTTTTCAGGCCCCTGATGATGACATCAAAGTCTGTGGATAACCACAGTGCTTGAGTCTCTATCAAAGATGCGGCAACCATGGCCCCCCTAAAATGACTTAGGAGCAGAAATAATTTTGATGCAGTAGATGCTCAGTTAACTGACACCCATCAGATTGATAGATGCTGGATAAATGTACTTGGCCCTCTCAAGCAACCGGCAAAAAGGCTGAAGATTTCTTTTGTGCCGGTTGTTTGAGAGTGCTGGTTGCTTGAGTTCTGGTTAAATGAGAGTCTACTGTGTTAGGTCTTGTCTACATTCCAGTGACACTGTACCATCAAACAGAGAGCAACACGGTGTCATTTTGCTGTGCAGTTAGGACATTAGAAGGTGCTGCTTATCTTGTCTCAGGAGGTTGCGTGCCAGCACAGGTCCCCTCGCCCCTTTGTTGCCAAGGGTGAGAGACATGGCAAAGTCAGTGCTCTGAAATGGGACAAAGTACTAAAAGCCAATATTTTCACCATGAATACCCTACCTCAACTGGACAGATTTGGAATACATGGGGAGTTTCCTGAACTACCACGTCTATAATTCAGTTTGGCACACTTAATTGGAGATTTTCAGGCTGATTGGCTCTTTTGGACATTTAAAAGCAAAATAGCCTGGTCTGTTAATGGAAGATCAGGTGTTGGGCCTTTCTAAATATTATCCACAGCCATTAAGACAATTCCAGAAAAATCACAGTTCCAAGACAATGAGATGCCTATCAGCTGGAGTGGGGAGATTGAACTGACAAGGCCTAGTGTCACCGGCACTGGCCAGCTGCTGCCACCAGGATGGGACACTCCCAGAGCGTCCATAGGTTTTCCAGAACTCCTGTCCAGTGCCGAGTCCTTTGGTCAATAAAAAGAGAAAGTGGGACTTTCATATGAACCAAAGGAGAACTTGAAAATAAAATCCCCTACAATGTGGAATATCTGATGTTTCCCAGCTAGATGAGTTTGTAACTTCAGAGTTTCTTCTGTTTTCAAGTACAGAGTCTTTCAACTGTGTTATCCCTCAGGTGTTAAGTGTGCTTAGACTCACCCAAACAATGAAATGAAAGAACAGCTTGCTGGATGGCATCCTTCTCAGCAACCACAAATAAAGGCTTTATTTTCTTCACTGATCATTACCCAAGTTTGCTTTTGATAGATCCCACTTGCCGGAGTTTTGCCATCTTGGCCTATCACAGAACTTGTTTATTCTCTTCCAAATACCATCGTATGCCTTAACCCCCCAGCAGCAGTAACAAAGAAATCAGTGATTGGAAACAGCGGGCGCATTGCAGACTTGGATGGGTGACTGCAGCCACACCACAGGCGGCGGGGAAAGGATGTGGCGTTGCTTTTCCATCAGGGAGTAGAAACCCAGACAGACCGGTGGCGAGCAAAGCCCAAACAGACCTTTCTTCCAAAACACATTTTATTTTTTTTCAACATGTATTGTAAAAACTATGCCTAGCATATTTGGACCATTTTTTCTGATTTTCTCACAGGGATCCTTGTGAACCATCAAAAATTCATTTCCAGGGCTTTGGTGCAGCGTAAGGCAAAACATTAAACCTGTTGTCACCCTCAGGGGAAAACGCAGCGAAGTAGCTCACGAAGCTGCGTGCCACCACCGGCATACAATTTCTCCGATCGTGATTACTTCCCCTGATGAAAGGTAAAATTACCCCTCATGCCTCCTTTGCCACCCAGAATGACATATGTATGAAACACACTTCCTCAGCCATAATCAAATGCCTTCAGGAATTTGTTGCCTGTAAGGAGCCAGGTTAGTTCTCATAAAAGTGAAATAGAACTTTTCTTTCAGCTAATGTAACATTTTTCAGCAGTATCCGTGATTTTTATTCTCTGTTCTTATCTACTTATTATCCTGGGCTTAACTGGGGTGTACTTTGGGGCGCTGCTATGATATTATTAAGCTCTGAATAGAAAATGCCCAAGTGGGCAATTTAACAGTCTTATAAAGAAGTACCTGGATTTGGGCTTTTTTACTGATACCAGATGAAGAAGGCACCAACGGGGTGGATAGGCCATCATATTCGAGGATGGGAAAAGCAGCTTCAGATGAAAGGAAATTTCAGCTGGCTTTGGGCACACGGTCTCCAACTTGATTTTTAGTGAGATACACAGAGATCTCGCATGGAGATGCTGCAACCATTCCTCTGGAGGTGGATGTGTTAGTAAATTTCCTTATGAAGATGTTTTCTTATTAAAAAAATAGTTAGCGCTTTATTTTTTTAATAAAACATATACAGTGCAAAGGAAAATTGGCACTACCTCCAGATGTGTTCATTGGAAACACAGTCGGGCTATTATTTCAAAGACAAAGCTGAAATCCAAGCAGATGTTTACAGACTGCCAGGAAGTCTTGCAGCTCCAGAAAATTATTCCAGACTGAAGTAGCAATGCTTGTGCTTCTCCAAAAGATAGAAGTATGTATATCAAGGTGCATTTTTATTGGGTTATTTTCTAAACACAGGCAGTAAAATGAATATAGTTGTTTACATACAGGTTAAAATCCTTACTCACTCCTGCTTATCACAGGACACTTACAGCCTTATAATCATCTAACAGACAAATAGGCAATAAATATTTGTTGAGTTATATTAAGCTGAATTAATTGTAATTCCAAAGAAAAATGTTTAGATGCAGCCAATAATGTTTCACCAATACCTTGTTGCTTTCTAAGAGCAAAAGCAAAGAAATTATGGCCCGTCTTCTACAAAGTTTTTCCTTAAATATTGTATTTTTCAGTCAACCACAGAAGACCACTTACTAGAAATAAAGAAACTGAGACTTTTGGAAATGTGAGGGTGTGAAGAATACATGCCACTCAATCAAATGTGTAACTGCATGGCAACTTGCCGGATTATCTTTGGAGACCTGCAGGACATAGAGAACAAACGCTTCCTGTCCCCACCCCTGACGCCCCAATCCCTTCTCCACTCAAATTTGAGCAGCCTGATGCCTGTACTTAGAGAAGTGAAGAGCAAAGCTGTCTTAAAGCAAAAATTACCTGCAGGCACTTCACCTGTCAAAAGCTGAGCACCCCCTTTTCTCTTCCCACCAGTCCCTCACCTCTGCACCCTCTGCTCTGGATAGAGAAAGGATGGCTCATGATGGAGAAACCACTTCCCTCTCCTCTTTTTCCTGCCTTTTTCTTCCCTATTAGACATAGAAGAGGCTGCTCTTAACAGAGTTGATACGATTTTTGAATCCAGCTGTCTCTTAGCATTCACATTTATACAGCTCTAAAGAGTCAGTTACTGTGTGGACGTGGTTTATGTTTTGATTCTATATTTTCCTTTCCATTAGGCCTATTCACAACTCTTCGACAACTTGGTCTGTCTTTTCAGTGGTGTTTCACTAGGATTCCTGCACTGCATGCCCTCTGCCTCCCTTGGCTTCAGCAATCAGTGGCTTTCAAAATATACTTGAACTTCAGTTCAATTCAACAAAAAATTGAGTGCCTATTGTGTGTGCAATGTACAATTAAGCACCCAGAATAAGAGATGTATGAGTCACAGGTCCTCAGGAGTCTCTAGGAGTTCCCAGTCTCCACTTTGATAAGTGCTTATGGGATTGTGAAAAGCCGTGCAAGCATCGAATACCAAGATTGTTGGTGTATAAAAAAGAGAGAGATACAAACATCAACATAACTCGTAGAAGTTAAGTTAAAATACATGTAATCTATTATATAAATTAATAATGTCATCCTAATTCATCTTTATTGAAAAGTCTAGAAGCAATAATGACCCTAGTGGCCAAATAATAATTTTTGAGTACCATTTATCACTAAAATGAATTAGGACTTCTTGGAGAACTTTGCCAATTTCCAGTTTTCCACAGCATGAGTCTGAGACACCTTATTGTATCCAAAGGCAAAGAAGCTGGTTGTGTAAACACAGCACTAACCTGAAGGAGCTTCTGCTGTCTATTGACAACTTGAACACCAAAACCATTAATGCACAGTTGGAAACACATCAAATATGTAAAATCCCTTAGTTCTTAAAATTCCAAAATAATAATACCTCATTGAAAACTATTGCTGTGGTACAAATCTATTTTCTGAAAATTAAAAATAAAGAGCTTTATCTTGCCTTTTCTGTATGCATTGTATTTTAGAGTAGACAAACTGTTGATAAGAAAAAGCTTTTTACATGTGAGTTCCAATTAATTAATGCAGAAAAAAATGACAGAATTAGAAATGACAACTTTACAATTCTTCATGAAATGCTAACTAATTTGGGCAATGGTTGTTAAAATCCTTAGGTGAGAAGCTGATAGAGAATTTGATAATGAATGGATCAGACTTACAATATCTAAACTCACCAGTCAATTTGAACATCACAAGAAGTGGAATAACTAGACATTAGTGTCACCTAATATAATGCCTTTGAAAGTATACAACACCATCTCTATGATATATTCTTGCTCACAAAACAAAGTTTCAACAAATAGAACCTATAGACACGTCTGTCAGTTTACAGGAAATATATGAAATAGATCTGTTAAGCAACATTTCAAGATTGTGGTTTGTTGAGTCTACAATACAAGAAATTTTATTTAAAAATTACTTGATTTTTTAAAACTCACAAATAGCAGGAAAAAATAATGTAGGAAATTATTAAAAGTTTAAAAGCATCTTTACAATATGTGGTCCACCAAATGAAATAGTTTCCTTACTTTGATTCTGATTTGAAAAAGAAAAAAATGTTTAAAATAATTTTTTGAGAAAAACTGAATATAACTGAGTATTTGGGTAATATTGAGAAATTATTAAACTTATTGAGTATGATAATGGTATTTCATAACTGTTACAAATACATAAAGAAGTATTTGTAGGAGAAGTTACGTGGTCTGGAATTTGTTTCAAAATACTTAGCAATTTAAAAAGGAGAATAAATGAAACCAAAACAATGCAAAATATTGGTAATGGTTCAAGGTGATGTTCTGCATATGAGGATTCATTTTTCTATCTCTTTATTTTTGTATGATTGAAAGTTTTCACATAAAAATGTTTAAAATAAACATAGATCATTTAGCCCCTGAGTAAGGGGGTGCATTATACAGTTATTTCCACTGATAGTGCTGCACCACTCCAAAATTATTCTAAATCCCAGGCAAGATGCAATACAAAAGAATATTGAGCTACAAGCCTGGACACTGGATTCTTGTCCCTCATCACCCATTAAACAACTGACCGTAAGCAAGTCATTTTCCTTCTCTACATCTCAATATCCTCATCTGTATAATAAAGAGGTTAAACTAAAAGTTGACTTCTAGTAATGCCTGGCTCAGAGGGTCCAAGGTTACGGTAGACAACATATGACATGGCTCTCAAGAGTCAGCCTGACCTGAATCCAAGCTCTCATGCTGTTGCAAATGTTCCTTCCAAATGATAAGAAGAGTAGACCTTTCATGAAGATTCCCCATAGGGTATCCAGCATGTAAAATAGGCTCCATAGCCATTCAACAACAGCAATACCATTTTAAAATGCAAATTACAGGAATAGAAAGGTCCATGGAACATGATTTGCTTAATGTTGCCTGGATAATACTAGACCAAGAACATAAGTTAGATGTCTTAGCTTTTTCTTCCAAACGAAGCGAGCTGCATAAAGTCTAGTATCACAATATTTAATTTCTGCATACAGACAAAAAGTAGAAAGGTTAATGAAAAGCTTTAGAGCCTAAATCGTAGAGCCAAGAGGATCCCGAAGAACACCTAAGACAGGAACCAAGGAGTCCTACCCAAGAAAGTCTGTCAAAACAAAAAGAGCAGGCAGGACGTGGCTCAGAGTTGGCATGGGTAGCCAATGTGAGTCTAACATCTGAGTTCACTCCAGCTGCAGTTCACTGTCCTGAGCTGTTAACACTGACCCTCTGATCGCTGCATCCTGCCTGCCCTCCTGCCTCAGGCCACCTGGAGAGATGCAGCAGCCTTAGGTCCATGAGGTTGGTTATCATCCAATCTGTAGGTCTTTGCTATGGACCTACATGGACTTTGCTATGGAGTAGCAGAAATGCTATAAGCAGCAGGCGGGCTATGGTAACAAAGTGCTAGGAACCTCAGTGGCCTCAATGACACAAAATATTTAGTCAACACCAATTATTTATGAGTCTCTTCCAAACATATGGAATGCATTAACTCATCCTCCCAGTGAACTTGTCATCCAGACATGCTGGTGATTGAACACGCAAGTCAAAACTGGGTTTTACAGCGAAGACAGAGTACCCTGCACATTCTACTCAGTTGTGAATGAATGAATGAAAAAAACGAGTATTAACATCTTATTTGTATCTTCTGTCTTAATCTACTGAATGTAGGGTAGGAATAGGGCAGGAGTTGGAGGGCGGGAGTGTCAGATTGAATCCCTTACGTTTTTCTTTTGCCTTACAGCTGAGAATTGGGGTATCAAGTTGGAGGAGGGGAAACGGTGACTCCTTTCCGAAAATGGTTCAGTGTTCTCCCATACTGCTTTCCAAATGAATGTGTAGAGAATGATTCACTGTGGAGGTCATCTTTCCAATACAAGGCTGTGAATCAAAGAACAGAATAATGAGAAATAAACTTACTTTACTATAAATCTTAGTTAATAGATTGAAAAGGATTTGTTTGGTTGCTAATGCAGAATAGAGAGAAATAGCTACAAAACAGTTCAGATAAACGATAATTAAGGAAAAGATTTTTTGGATGAGAAGTAAGAAGATTCTTGGCCTGTGACAAAGAATGGTCAATCTGTGCACTTGCTAATGATGAGAGCCAGAAACACTTTCTCTTCTTTACTTATGACAGTGGTATCCATGCCAGTATCTGAATTATTTTTTACCTCTTTAAAACACAAACTTCAGAGAAGCTTCTGGAGACTTGCTACCCCAATTACAGATCCCAACCAACCATTCCATGTGAGGCTTTAGTTTTCTCAATCTCTGCAACTCCCAGGAATTGGCTTGGTCATTTTTATTTTTATTTTTTCCCCTTTGTTTTCAGATGGCTGGGAGGCCTAAAAGGCAGTGCTGCAAAAACTAAGATTTCTCCATGCTACTCACTAAGGAAAGGCAAACAAAAAAATGCCCAATAAATTAATTCCTATGTTAATCTCTCCATTATTCACAGAGGACAGTAAAAAACAACCCACCGGATGACCCAGAGAGTAGAATTTGAAGCAGAATAAAGGAAAGTAGAACTAATTTAACACCCAAGTCCAGAAGATTCTGATGGATGGGTGTCTTAGGTATGATAAGGAAGGAGTTAGGAAGAGACTTCTTGTGCAAGAGCCGTAGCTAGTGAGATGGGCCGCTGTGAGGAAAGCAGTCTCCAAAAGGTGGTGGTGGGTGTGTGGTCCAGACAAGAAAACATAAATGGAGGAGCACACAGAAAGGAAGATGAGCAAAGAAGAAAGATAAGAGCCCAGCAACATGAACGGGAAAGTTAATAAAAAAAAGTGAGGTACATGTGAGCAAGAAGTATATGCTAAAAGAAAGACAGGAAAATTGAGCCACCTGTGGATGTTTGCTTAAAGCTGACCATCTGTAAACAGGAAAGGCTATTAGGTTAGCCGTATAATTGATATATGGCTGATAGGTCTCACTGGTTCCCCATATTTGTGATAAAGATTTCCTCAATTACCATGCAAAAGTACATTCTGTCCACCAATTGAGTCCACCTGCAAAACACACAGTAGCAGCATCTTGCTGGGTTTTCTTAAATCCAACAGGTGGCCTCTTCCTAGATCTCTGAATGTTAGTGATACCAATCTCTGGGAGAGCCAAGAGTGGAAGACAGTCCAAACTATGGGTGTCAGTTCAGCTTCCTACAAACAAAATTAAAGCAGCATTCAGTTAGCAATTGGAAATATTAATACATATCAAAGGAAGGAAGCTTCACTCAAAAAGATTTTTCTAACCATCCTTAATATACGTGTTTACAAAGAATGCATCTTTTAGTTGCAGCAATGCAGTGTCAGTGATTATAATCATGTGTCTATCAGCCTGCCAGCAATTTGTTCTTGCCCTTGAGTGATGAGACCCACACAGAATCCAGGGCAGAAATGTGGTACTTCCCTTGGCTTCAGCATCAAATAGAGATATGAATGGTGGTAACAAGAAGGAACATGAAAATCCTCAGAATAATGCTTTAGGTGAAGCATGTTGGTCTCTTGATCACTATGCCTGAAAACAGTAAATGTGTGTCCTCTTGCTAAGACTAAGGCTCCTTAGAGAACGCAAATGCAGGTAACCCCGTATAACACGGTTCCTGGCTTCTGGAATGCCGTATTATGCGAATCCGTTTTATGAAAAACAAAATACTAGTACAAAAAAGGCGGTTAGTTTTCAAAAATTTAAAAAACAGACTATTATATTTTTATAATTAAGATAAATATGTTTATTAAAGCAATTTTCACCAAAAGTATATCATATTAATATGTATTAAATATCTTTTGCTCTTAAAAGCTCTTGTTACACTCCATGTGGTCCAGGGATTTCTCTAATTCTCAAACTGTGTTAGAGTGAAACCATGTTCTAGGATGCCATGTTGTACAGGAGTTCCCCCAATTCTTGAAACATGTTAGAGCTAAACCGTGTTATAGAAGTGTCACGTTACAGGGAGGTACAACTAAGTTTATTTGAAACAACATTAATGTCCAAGCACTAGTAAAATAGAAATCATTCTTAGAAGAAAAGCTCAGAGAAAGCGGATGCTCAGAAGCCAGAGAGCTCCCATGAGTTCTGTCATGTCATCCCTTCCTCTGTTTAAGCAACTTGGATGTGTCCCAAACAAGTACTAGGTGTTATCCCAGAAAGGAAAGGACTTACTAGTGTAGATTCTAAAGTCCTTTGTAAGGGAAAAATCCATTTCATTGTGTCTTAGAATGCATTAGAAATAATAAAAATCTCATAGTGGCAATGTTTTTAAGTTAATATCAGTAATAAAATGCCTGCCGGTTGGTTTTTGTTTTACCAAACAAACTATAGCTGCCAATTCATCCATCTGTAAAAGTACTCCTTATGTACTCCTCAAGAGAATTACTGAGTTACTTTGTTTGCAAAAGTGGTTTCCTTGTTTACTTTCTATGGCTAAAGGGGGAATGTTCCAGTCCCTGTACCGAGCCCTCATACTCCATGCATATGCTCTATTTTGATGAGGCTGTTCTCTTGATAGTCATTCCAAATCCTTTGTTTTGTTGGGGGGTGGGGGGTGGGGCAGGGGCAACAATTCCAAATTTCTTTGTCATTCCAAATCTTTTTGAAATGACATTTTTTTTATCATTCCAAATCCCTCAATGTGTTCAAGTTCTGACTCAGGGTCCTGAGAGGCTTCCCAATCTCTTACCCTCCACAGGGCCACCCCTTTTCTCAGTGCTGCAGTGTTTGATTACATGCTGCCCCATATTACTATAAAATTCTTTCTTTTCAAAGTCTATGCTCTTCAACTTGGTGGTGAGATCATTTTAGGTTAAGGCATGTTCGTACTTCCCACGTATCACTTCACACCTAAAATAGAACCAGATATACAATACTCAAAACTGAAAGAGACAAAGAAACAAAAACTTACGGACACTCAATAATTTAGTGGTTACTGAGGGAAAGGAGGGAGGTGAGGGGGAGGGGGGTCAAACATGTGATGGAAGGAGAACTGACTCTGGGTAGTGAGTGCACAATGCAACACATACACAATATATTAGAGAACTGTACACCTGGAACCTATGTAATTTTTACTAACCAATGTCACTCCAATAAATTTAACAATAAAAAATAATACTTATAAAAACATTTTATTTTCCATAAATCTCCAAATGCATAATGGAACACATATATAAATTATTACAGTATTTTAGTACTAATTATTTAATCAGGGAGGAAGAAAAAAATAGGAAACAATATGGGAAAGTCAGTGCTATCTTCGTGATTCAGATAATTCAGGAGAATGCTTCCACAAGAAGAGCGAATGAGTAAATCTAAACTTCATAAACAATTTAACTGGGTAAAGAAATTTAAATTGAAGTAAGAGTGGATTTCTAACAATGTGGTGGACCAGCTACTGTAAAGACTTCGGTTCTTGCCAAAAACACAAAATACTGGATAAAATAAATATTTATATTAAAAAATATTTTCAAATATATAAGAAAGTTTAAAATATAAAGAACTCTCCAGTTGTTGGACATTAAAAATGAAACCATATTCTGAACAATAAGGGGAACCTGATACTTCTAGTGTGGGTGGGGGAGGGTGGGGAGGGAAGCAAGGGTTTAAGGGCAGATATGGGCATTCTGACACCCACACACAGAGGGATGTGGCTTCAAGTCTGCATTATGTGGGAGAAGAAGCCCTCAGTGAGATCCTTGTCTTCAGAGAGGAAAGAAAAAGCCAATAAGTTAGTATAAACACTGTCCCAGGACCCATCAGCAAGCTCGCGCAGAACTGCTGTGTAATGTCTCTCTCCCAGCCTGGAGTGCTCTCACAGAATGTGCTCGTGCATACATGCATCATGCATATGCATATGTACACATCTACACTCATATACACACCAAAAAATAATTTATAACCTCTGTCAAAGATCAACTCCTAATAAAAAGCTGCAGAGCACATGAGGAAACAGTCACAAAAAGGAGGGTCATTTCATGAAGCACAAATTGCCACCCGCAAAAGACTCAAATTCATCATGAAATCTGAAAGAGATTACAAAACAAT
This sequence comes from Lyroderma lyra, assembly GCA_004026885.1. Lineage (NCBI taxonomy): Eukaryota > Metazoa > Chordata > Mammalia > Chiroptera > Megadermatidae > Lyroderma > Lyroderma lyra. Next base: position 118,742 of record PVJL010002026.1, on the reverse strand, counting down.
CATATTTTAAGTGATTAAATATAAAACTGAATGACCAGAATCCTTAAAAAAATAAAAAGCAGGATAGTGTAAAAAATGAATAGGGGTACTTTAAAAGAAAATCTCCAAATGAAAAACAATCTATAACCTTTAACATAAAAATTCAGTGGATGGAATACAACAGATCAGGAATAAAGAAAAGGAGACTTGGTATATTAGAAGATGACTCTAACTATGTAAATGATCCAACTTTCAACACAAAACACTAAAATGAGATAAAATACAAAACGGTATAGCAGTTCTCAAGTGGCATTGTTTCATTCAATGTTGTTTCATTATAATATTGATGAGATGCCTGTTTATATAAATTTGCCTATGGTAAAATTGATTTCATTATACGTATTTCACTTAAAGTTGCAGAACCTATCAATGACGTTAATTGAGAACTTAGTGTCCTTATGAGACTTGGAGAATATATAGATCTATATGTGAAGCATCTCTAAATGTAAAGCAGTAGCTCCAATTGTGAATCTCGAAAAAATATATTACTGAGAACTCCCAAAATCGAGAAACACAGGAAATACTTACTGTATATATTGCACTTTTTTCTGATTAATGATTAAACCCATTGCTTTAAATTTAGAGATTTCATTTTAACGTAAAAGTATGTCTATCTAGAGTCTGAAGAAAAACATATAATTTTTAAAATGTAACTAATGTACTGTTTAAAAATAAGTTTGGGCTAGGCAAAAATTTATGAAGAAACAAAAAGCACGAAAAAGAAAAGAAAAATTAATAAATTCTCAAATTAATTTTAAAAGTTAATAAAAATATAAAAATAAAAAGTCATACTCTTCAAAAGATGCTGTAAAGAAAATTAAGACAAATCACAGGCTGAGAGAAAGAACGTGCTAAATACACTCATATATTTAGTAAAGGACATGTATATAAATTATAGAAACAATTCTTGCAATTCAGTAATAAGAATACAAGCAAACTTTTTAAATAAGCAAAAGATTTGAGTAGCCATTTTACCAAAAAATTTTTTTTAATATTTTAACTGACAATAAAAAGTTCTACCAAGGATGCATAGCAAATAGAACCCTCTTACACTACTCACAGGGATACAGAATTGTATTTAGAAAACAGTTTATCAGTTTCTTAAAACATCCATAAGCAATCCCACACCTACAGTGTTACCGTAACATGCCAGCAACAGTACTCCTAGGCATTTACTCAAGAGAAACAAAACACATGTATGTAAATGTTAGTAGCAGCTTTAGTCATACTTGTCAAAAACTGGAAACAATTAAAATGTCCATCACTGGTGAATGAACGAACTGTGATGCACCCATACAATGTAATACTACTCAGCAATAAAAGTAAATTAACTATGGATGCAGGCCACAAAATGGATGAATCTCAAAAATTATACTAAATTTAAAAAGCCAAGTACAAAACCTACATCCTCTATGATATAATTTATGAAGGGGAGATCCAAAAATCTTTCTTTGATGTGAGAGAAATTGTGCACTTGGGATTTGTTTCTCTGGGTCAAATGGTCAACCAAAATTTTTAATCTGGAAGTTTTGAGAAGATTGCATCATAATTTGCAGAAGAAACATCCCGAGTTGTGGCAAACAGGTGCCTTGTTCTTCCACCATGACAATGCGCCTGCCCACACCATGCTGAGTTTTCAGCAGTTTTTGACCAAAAACAGCATGACCCTCCTACCCCACCCTCCCTATTCACCCAATCTTGCTCTGATAGACTATTTTTTGTTTCCCTGGATGAAAAAAGTCTTCAAAGGGAAACATTTTGCTGATGTGGAAAAAGTGAACCAAAAAACAGCAGAATCACTAAAAGGCATCAAAATCGACGAGTTCAAAAAACTGTTTTGAGCAACACAAACAGCATCTTGATAGGTGTATTGCATCAAACAGAGGGTACTTTGAAAGTGACGGAAGTTTGAACATGTAAGAATAAATACACAATTTTTTATAAATAAATCTGGGGTTTTTTGGGTCCCCCCTGGCATATGAATGACATTCTGGGAAAAGTGAAATAAATTATAAGGACAGAGACAAAGATCAGATCAGTCATTTCCAGGGGCTGGAAGTCAGTGAAGAGGATTGACTACAAAAGGACATGAGGAAACTGGAGTGATAGAAATTTTCTCCATCTTTATTTGCTGGCATAAAGATTGCACACATTTATCAAACCTCATGACACAGAACACTCAAAGAGGGTGAACTTCACTATGTATAAATTTTTCCTCAATGAACATAATATTTTTAAATGAGTGCATACTATGTTTTCTGACTTTGTAAAGACTCCATAAAATTAAACGTTCCAATACACACTATTAAAGTTCCAGAAGAACAGAGTGAATGTGAAGGAATTGTGTTTTAAAATATAATAGCAAAATTTTTTCAGAGTCAAAGAAATCTATTTCTTCAGATTAAGAAACACATTAAATCTTGAGCAGGATAAATAAAACAAGATGCAGAATACCAAGCTTTAAAAAAAATCAAACAGCTACTAGAGAAAAGATTAAAAGTAATGCCAACTTTCTCCATGGACACATCTATTCAAGTTTACTGTTTTATCTGCTTCTGATATGCCTGTTAAAGATTGTGTTCATGTAAATCCAGCCCCCATTTTCTCTCTTCCTAATAAGAAAACATCTCTTCACTGCAATCCAAGAATTATTTAAACTCTATGCATTTCTCTTCTGCTTTGATTGATGCCCAAATCTGATGCAAACCTCAATATGATATTATTTAGAGATATCTCATATCTTAAGAATAAGTAAGGTACTCTTTGTACTTATATGTTGTAATTCATAAATATTTTCTTATAAAATATCTGGCTATAATTCTACTCAGATAACTCTGACATGAGTGTATCACCTTCCTAGATGTTTCAGAATTAATATACTGCTAATAGATGATTGCATTTAGAGTCATTTGTGATTTCAACGTGCTTTGGAAGAAAAAAAGTTTCCTAACTTATGTACCTTCTTAATTAAAATTTTAAAAGAAATTAGTAAGTACTTATTAGAGAGAATACATCTAAAAACTTAAAGTTGATTCTAAAGATATATTTTAATTAAAATTTTTATTTTCAGACAAGTGTAGATCCACATGCATCTGCAGAAATAATACAGACAGATCCCATACACTCTAACCAGTTTCCCCCAATGGTAACATCTTACAAAATAGAACCGGAGTACAATGTCACAACCAGGATATTGGCACTGAGACAGTCAAGATCCAGAACCTTTCCATAAGCACAAGGATCCTTCATGTTGCTCCTCTGTAGCGATGATTACTTTCTTCCTGTCCCTGCCCTCTTCTTACCTCTGGCCCCCACTACTCTGTTCTCTAATTCTACAATTTGTAATTTCAAGAATGCATTATGTTGGTGCAGAAGTAATTGCGGTTTTGGTCTGTAAATTTTAAATCATTATAATTCGGCTCAAATACATCTTTATTAATCAAAATAAGAACCATTACAATCAACACATTTTTGCCAATTTGAAATAAATTTGTAAATTCTTGTAGCATAAAAATCTGAGCTTCAGGATTTGACAATCTCTTGGAAAGCATTTTCTGCATCCTGCTGGTTGTGGAAGTGTTTGCCCTGCAAGAAGTTGTCGAGATGCTTGAAGAAGTGAGAGGTCAGGTGAACATGGTGGATGAGGTAAAACTTCGTACCCCAATTCGTTCAACTTTTGAAGCATTGGTTGTGCGATGTGCAGCTAGGTTTTGACATGGAGAAAAATTGGGTCCTTTCTGTTGACCGAAGCCAGCTGCAGGCATTGCAGTTTTCGATGCATCTCATTGATTTGGTGACTGTACTTCCCAGATGTAATGGTTTCATTAGGATTCAGAAAGCTGTAGTGGATCACACCGGCAGCAGACCACCAAACAGTGGCCATGACCTTTATTTGGTGCAAGTTTGGTTTGGGAAGTGCTTTGGAGCTTCTTCTTGGTCCAACCACTGAGCTGGCCATCACCAGTGGTCACATAAAATCCACTTTTCATCAAATGTTCATTTTTGCTATGTAGACTAAGAGGAGATGACATTTCAAAAGGATGATTTTTTTTATTTCTGGCCAGCTCATGAGGCACCCACTAATTGAGCTTTTTCACATTTCTAATTTGCATCAAATGCTAAACAACCATAGAATGCTCAAAGTTGAGTTCTTTGTAAGAAAATCAGCTTCAAAGATTGCTCTTAATTGGTAGTTGTCAACTTCTGATGGCCGGCCACTGTGCTCTTCATCTTCCAGGCTCTTGACTCCCTTGCAAAACTTCTTGAACCACCACAGCGCTGCACACTCGTTAGCAGTTCCTGGGCCAAATGTGTTGCTGATTTTGTGAGTTGTCTCTACTGCTTTATGATCCATTTTGAACTCAAATAAGAAAATTGCTCAAATTTGCTTTTTGTCTAACATCATTTTCATACTTTAAAATAAATATAAAATAAGCAGCAAGTAAAAGTCATTAGCAACTAAACAAAGCAAAAAAATGCACATTAAAATGATGTATAATATAATGATATTTAAGAATGTATTCCAATATCAAATGGCAAATATCATCAATGCAAAAACTGCAATTACTTTTGTACCAACATAATAATATAAAAGGAATCATGTATTATGTAATTTTTTCAGACTGGGTTTTTTATCTCTCAGCATGATATTCTTGAAATTCATCTAAGTTGTTGCACGTATCAATAGTTTGTTCCTTGTTGTTGCTGAGAAGTATTCCATAGGATGGATGTAGTATAGGTTCACCATTTTTCTGATAAAAACAACTGGGTTGTTTCCAGTGAGTATGAATAAAGCTGCTGTAAATGTATACCGGTTTTATGTAAACATAAGTCTTTGTTTCTCTGGCATAAATGCCCAAAAGTGGAATTGCTGGGTCATCTGAAACTTGCATGTTAAGTTTATTTTTAAAAACTACCCAATTGTTTTCTAGAGTGGTTGTGCCATTTCCCATTCACATTAGCAACCCATGAATGACTTAATTTCTCCACATCCTTGCCCGCATTGGGCGCTATCACAATTTTTTTTTATTTTAGCCATACTGATAGATGTGTAGTTTTATCTCATTATGATTTTAATTTGCATTTTACTAGTGGCGAATGATCATCAACATCTTTTTCTGTTCTTATTTGTCATCTTGTATATCCTCTCCAGTGCAACCTCTCTTCATGTCTTTTGCCCCTTTGCTAATTATTTGTTTGTTTTTCTGTTAAAATTTAAGAGGTTTTTATATATTCTACATACTAGCCCTTTGTCAGTTACCAGGTTTGAAAATGTTTTCTCCTTGTTTATAGTTTGTCTTTCAAACTCTTAACAGGGTCTTTCACAGAACAAAAATTTTTCATTTTGATGAAGTCTCAGTTATCAAATTGTCCTCTTATGGACTGTGTTTGTTGTATCAAGTTTAAGAGTTTTCATAGCCCCAGATCCAAATGTTTTGTCTTTTAACCTCTTCTAAAAGTTATATAGTTTTATTCTTTACCTTTCAGTCTTTGACACACTTTGAATTTATCTGTGTATAAGGTGTGAGACTGAGGCCAAGGTTCACTTTTTTGTCTATGGATGTCTAATTATTCCAGCACTGTTTGTTGGAAAGGCTGTCTTTCTTCCATTGAATTTCCTTTACACCTCTGTCAAAAATTGGTTGGACATATTTGTGTAGGTCTATTTCTGAGTTCTCTACTCTGTGTTAATTATCTATGGATCCGTCACTCCACCAATACCACAGTCTTGATTACTGTAGCTATATAATAAGTCTTGAAATTAGGTAGACTGATTCATCTCACTCTATTCTACTTCTTAGCTATTCAAATTCCTCTGTCTTTCCATATAAATTTTGAAGTAATCTTGTCTATCTCTAAAAGAGTGTTTCTGGGATTTTGATAGGAATGTCAATAAACCTGTATGTGGAGAACTGACACCCTTACTATGTAGAGTCTTTCAAATCATGAATATAGTATGTGTCTTGATTTATTTAAATCTTTTTACAATTTCTTTCATATGTATTAGAAAGGAAAAACAAGTTTTCATTGTTCTCATACAATATATGAAAATTCCAATAGAATTTACACACCAAATATAACTCCTAATAAAAGAATTCAGTGACTTGTTCTAGATAAAATTCTATACCAAAATCGATAGCTTTCCTATGGACTTGGCTCAACTAACTAAAAATATTATTATTAAGAAGGCTCATATTTACAATAGCAACAAAACAATTAACAATAGAAATAAATATTACAAAATAGATCCAAGATATTTATGAAGAAATACATAAAACTTTATGAAATTTCATTTTAAAATTCTTGGATAAAAGGAAAAATAAATTATGTTCCTGGATAAGAAACTCAATGCCATAAACATTGGAATATACCCAAGTTAAATGAAATAACAAGCTAACTCCAAACAAGATCTTTGTGTTAAATTTGATAAGCTCTTCCTAAAATTCTCATAGAAGATATGATTAAGATTCTTTTCTTAAAGAGGTAAACAATGAGAAAGGACTTGCCCCATGAAAAATTAGGACTTGGTTATATGATCATAGCAATTAAGAAGATATGACCCTTAAACACAGCTACACAAATAAAGAGACCATAAATAGACCCACACACACAAAAAAAAAAAAACAGAAAAAGGATATGCTGTTCAATAAATGGAATTGGAACAAGCATATCACATTCAAAAGTAAAATCTAGCTAGATGAAAGTTCTAGGCATAAAAATTAAAAATTAAAACTATTGCAAGAAAATATAGAAAAACATCCTTGTGATAGCCAATTTAGGAAAGATTTCTAATTTTATTTTTCAGATTTTTAATTGTGATTAAAAAAACACATAACATAAAACATAGCATCTTAGCCATTTTAAAGCATATGTTCAGTCTTGTTAAATATATTTGCATTGTTGTGCAACAGATCTCCGAATTATTTTCATCTTGCAAAATTGAAACTGTATCCATAAAACAACTATTCTCCATTCTGCCTCTGCGAATTTGACCACTTTGGATAACTTATATAAATGGAATTGTATAGTATTTATTGTTTTGTAGTGGTTGCTTACTTCATTTAGGGTAATGTCTTCGGTGTTTATCCATCTGTAACATGTGACTGAATTTTCTTCCTTTTTAAGGCTACATAATATCCCATTGTATGTATGCATTGCATTTTGTTTACCCATTCACCCATGGATGGACATTTGGGTGGCTTCCACGTCTTGGCTATTGCGAATAGTGTGCTGGGAGCATGGGTGTCTGAAGTATCTCTAAGATCCTGCTTTTGATGCTTTTGAATATACACCCAAATAATAAAATTTCTGGATCAAATGATAATTTTTTTATTTTTTTATGAACCTCCATACTGTTTTCCATAATGACAGCATCATTTTACATTTCTGCTAATGGTACATGAGAGTTCCAATTTCTCCACATCCTCGCCAACACCTGTGATTTTCTGTTTTTTTCATAGTAGCCATCCTAATGGGTGTGAGGTATGGGCAGAATTTTTTAAGACACCAAAAGCAAAAACTATAAGGAAACAGTTAATAAACTTGACAATCTTATAATTTGAAAATTAATTTAATAAAAAGCTCCCTCATCAGAGAGAAGATATTTGCCATATATTTAACCAACAAAGAATTAAGATCTATAATGTGGGAGAGACTTGGACAAATTAAAAGAAAAAGTGAAACTACTCAATAGAAAATAGCCAGAGGATATGAATAGATAGTTGAGAGAAACGGAAGACCAAATGGACAGTAAATATAAGAAAAAATGCCCATCCCGCCTGGTATCAGGCTAATGCAAAGTAAAACACCAATGAGATGCCGTCTCACACCCACCATATTGGTAACAACTTTAATATCTGACAAGTTTTGGAGAAAATCTGGAGAAAAAGGAATTTACAGTATTGCCACTGAGAGAGTAAATTGATACAACTGCTTCACAAAGCAGTTTGCCAATAACTAGTATAGATAAAGGGGCATCACTCTAACACCTTGGTAATCCAATGAAATATAAAAGGGAAAACCCCCCAAAAATCCCAGAATGTATTTATAAAAAGTTGTGTATGTATTCTTACATGTTTAAACTTCAGTCACCTTCCAAATACTCTCCATTTGATGCAATACACCAATTGAGAGACTTTTCTATTGCTCACAACAGTTTTTGAACTCATGAGATCAGGTGACTAGGGAGAGTGGAGTATGGGAGTCACACTGTTTTTGGTCAAAAACTGCTAAATACTCAGTGCAGTGTGGGAAGGTGCACTGTCACTGTTTGTATAAATCACCCATCATAATAGGCAAACCCACCGAAAGAGACTCCAAAAACAAATCACTGAAGCTGAACGTAGCCTCTCGCAATAACGCCAGCCAGTACCCTGATGTAGATGGGTTCCTAGAACTCTTACCTAGCGGGTGAACCCTGTATTACAACCCTCTGGGAAGATAATTCCTGGTTTTTTTGGGTCCCCCTCATAGTTCTTGAGATACTCTGGAACATGTGAGCAATGAGATGCATTCGGGGGTACTTACTATAGCATTGTTTCTAATGAAAATAAATTAATGCTCATAATAAGGTAAGGAATCATGAATTATGGCTTAATCATTCCACAAAGCAATTAAGATGATTAAACCAGAAACACATTTATTAACATAGACAAATCTTAAAAATGTAATGATTAATGTCAGAAAAGTACATGAAGTATGATAGTCTTAAATGTGATTTTAAAAACACCTAACACAATCCTGTACACTTTATGAACCCAAAAAGATGAATAAAAGTATAAAAAATGGAAATGAAAATACCCACACACTTCAAAAGTGGCTTGCTCTGGATGCAGAGATAAGACAACAATATGGAAGAGGAATAGAAAATAAAACATGCTATACCTCTTAACAGTTCAGTACCTTAAAAAATAGGAACTGCGCAATATTTATTATGAACTGCATTTAGGTAGTGGGTATATATGTTTTAACTCTTATTCCCTGTTACAGAGGCACTGAATAGGAGTAGACGAAAAAGCCATTAAATTCCAGCACTACCTGCGCCAGTGCCTGAGGGTCAGGTTTCTATCTCATTTCCATACCTTCTGGATCATCTACTCATTTTATAGGGAAACAAGCTATAATATTTAAAGATTCAATCACTTTCTTACCATAGCTTTCTATTGCTGCTTACGTATTTAAAATATTATTACTTGCCCCAAATACAAACTATTAAAATAAAGTTTACTCTAGCATCACTTAAAAAAGAGAACACGGATGATAAACTAACTACATTTTCTCACTCATTTTGGCAATTCAGTTTAATGGGAAGCAATCTCATCTGGGCTGCTTAATTATACTTTCTCAGGTATGTAGCATAAGATGATTGCTCTGTGTGTGTGTGTGTGTGTGTGTGTGTGTGTGTGTGTGTAAGAAAATCTAATCTTAGGACAGCAGCTTCTCACCCCTTGAAATACCCCATTAAATCTGAATGCCAACCTTACTATCAATTCACCTATTCACTCAGCAAATGCTTACTGAAAGCCCACTCTCTCCCAGGTACAAAATAGAATACGTGCATAGCACCAAATATTACATCCCAAATACATGAAGTAAGATTGGAGTGGAAGCTACAGTTGGAGTTCAACTAGGGGTTTCTGATATACTTGCTGACTCTAAACCCCTCCAGGGTAGACGCAGTGTCAAAGATAAACAAAGCCAGATGCTAGTTAAAGTGGTAAGAACAGATATTAATCAGTAATATGCTATTGCAATAGGGAGGGAAAGTTCAGCGTGAACTGACCTCAACCTCGATTTATGCAGAGGTGACTGTGCCTTTAAAGGGAGAATGCGGGTGTACGGAGGGGGCTGAGCAGAAGCTCGGTAGAGTCAGAGAAGTGAAAAATTATAAAAAGTGGGAAGGAAGGCAGGAGTTGGTCCATGTGCAACCTGACTGCTTTTGCTCACTGGCATTCAGCTCCTCCCCTCCCACAGACACTAGCAGACAAGGGCCCTATCCTCAGGCGTTGGTTGGAGCAAACAGTAAATTATTTTGGCAGTTTTGAGTTTTCTTAGGGAGGCTCCTAAGTGGGGCTTGAGCCATCTTAGGGAGGCAACCTTGAGTTGTTAGAAAGTGTGTTAGTGTTTTTTTTTCAAACTAAGTTGAAGCCTAACCGAGAAGAGGTCTCATAGGAGCCTAGCTAGGATTTGGTCAAAGAGGGAATCTTTGTCAGTGGCCCAGCTCTTACAGATGCAGGCAGGGAAGAAGGAAGGAAGTAAACGAGGGCTTAAAAATTAAATGTGGCATTGCTATCTCTGCCCATGTCAAATGCAGTGTGCATAGTTAGATCCATGATTTTTAGAACTGAAAGTATCCCTAACTCATTTTACAAATGAGTAAACTGAGGCCAAAGAGATTAAGTCCTGTCTAGACTCTGAGATCAGGCACTTAATAAAGTTTATAGAGCCAGCAATAGAATTCAGAACATCAGGAAGATTAAAATGTGTACAGCAGGCGTGGCAGAGCTCAGCAACCGGCAGGACCCATGTCATTCCCTGGACAGCCACAACTCAGCTCCTATCTGCAAATCCAAATGTGAATAGGAACCTGGACAAGAACCAGATCTGATTTGCAAAATAGGGTGGAAATTCCTACTTTTATGTAAGCTTTTTTATTCTGAAATGCTGGACACCAATTCAAATTTTTAAAGCATACCATATGAGCCAAACAAAACACATCTGCAAACTGAGTTCCAACTGCTAGTCACTATTTTGCAACATCTACCATAAAAAACTAGTTCTGAGGGCCTCCCCCTGGCCAGTTTTTATGGCTCCTGAATTCAGGAAAAGAAAAGGTTATGTTCAAAGCTTCTCCTAATATCTGAGCCATCTGAAATTAAATGTTGACTGCCGAGGCCTGTTTGGATGAAAAACACAAGTTATAAATCTGATCAGTTTGTGCCTTTGGAGATTGTAGAGAATAAAACTGTCTGCCTGGCCCATCCAGTAAGAACATGATTGATGGGGTCTATTAACAGCTGTGGTGGGAAGGGAGAAAATAAGCCACACCAAGTGATCCCAGTGCACCCCTCACCATGCCACTTCTCCTTCCTCTCCGTAGCCATTTTCTATCGTCTCTCTCTCTTCTCCTGGTCACTAAGAAGCAGTTAGAACAGAAGGCTGACAAGGATGGAGATTGCAGAGAAAGTCACGTGTCATTCTGCTTACTCGTAAAAACTAATATTTGCCTCCTCTGAACTATGTGTTGCACCTTACTCTAAGTGTCTTGCATTGTAATCCTTACAACAATTCTCTGAACGGGGTACTACAATCGTGCAGATGCGGCTTGGAGAGGTTATGAATTTAGTCAGGGCCACAAGTAGCAGAGCCAGCACTAACCAGAATCCAGTTAACTAGAATTAACTAGAATCCAGAATTAACTAAAATCCAGATGATACCAACCCAATTCCCCAAAGTCACACTTCAACCACCATCCCACCTACCTCCTGGTCACATGATTTTATTCTGTTTTTTCTGTAATTCACCCACGACATAGCATCATTCAGTTTCCTCAACCTAAGACGGTAAATATGAAATATGATTGTGTATTTGTGGGAGATATTTTTAAAAGAAATATTTTAAAGGGAGATTTCGAGTCTGCTTTCTCCTTTCATTGCAATAACCATAGAGTCTGTCCTGCAGCAATAAGCAGGTTCCACAAAGGATACAGAAGGGAGCTCATTTCCATGACTTACACGTTATTTTTAAGGGCTTCAATTCAGGGCCCTTCTTTGTTCTTGAACATACTGCTACTAGACAATGAGTAGTGTTTTTCTTGTATTTTAAATGAAAAAGCAAAATGCACACACGTGTGTGTGCCTCTATGTGTGTATAAGTGTGTGTGGTATATATGTTGTATGTATGTGCAGTGAGTATGAGGGGGGTGCATATCTGTGTGGTATGTGTGGTGCATGTACATGTGTTTGTGTATGTGGAGTATGTGTATGTACGTGGTGTGTGTTTAGTGCATGTGCATGTATTTTGCATGTCGGGGAGGTATGTGTACGTATCTTTGTGTGCTGTGTGTACACCAGGATGTGATGTATGTTTGGTGTATGTGAGAAAGTGTGTGTATGTGTGAGGCATGTGTATGTATGTCTATGTGACTTTCAAAGTGTCACTCAAGGCAATAGTGCAGCCACTAGGTTCAGAGACTAGGCCGGGTCCAGAGACTGGACCATTAGCCTAGGCCACATACTGGGTTTTTTTGTAGACACTGTTTCTCTAAGTAGGATCTGCTGGTCCAACTCCGGCAAATTAGCTGGGGACCACGTTATGACACATATGTCTGGGCCCGCCTCCAGACCTCCAGCATCAGCCTCTGGACATGGGCCTAGCAATTGGCACATTTACTTAACAGGTGTCCCAGTTGCAGTTAATGGACTCCTGTTTGAGAGCCACTGCTATAAACCATGGTTATGCATATACATGTGTAGGTATTTCAATGACCTACACTTGAGATAAAAAGGTGGAAAGAATTCAGGCCTAGCCAAAGTTTCTCTTACTTTCCTTGTATTAACTAAATAAGTGGGGTGGGGTGGGGGGTCCCTATCCTGCATGCCTGCCTTACGCGCGCATATGTGCACACACGCACATACACACACATGCACAAACACAGGCACGCATGCACACAAGCACACACACAGAGGTGCCTTTATGTTCTCAGCTTCCAAATTTATTTCCAATTTGAGAGCACATGAAGCCCTACCTGAGGGAGGCCTTGCCTCACTAGTTGAGAACTAGTGCAGCGCCACTCTGGACATTGCCATTCCACATAAACTGCTGTGCACTGCTAATGTCTAAAGATTGTTTCCCCCAAAATGGAAACAAACTGCTCTTAAAATATTTGGAACAGTGAATACATTTGAGATGTCTTCACTTGATGTGTAGGCCATTTTGGCTCAGAAATTCTACAGACAATTATCATTGGTGTCACTGATGGAGACTGTCCGACTGTGAGTGCTTTGACTTCACAGTACCTCTAGCAGGTGGTAGAGGTATCAGACGGAAGGATCTGACCCTGTCTCTCAAACGATTTGAGAAGTTACACAGTCTAAATTGTAAAGTTTCCTGTAGTAAACAGCATGCAGGCTGACAGGAATGAATTAGTGAAAAGAAATCAAGGGGGAAACACAGAGGAGGACAAAAATAGAGTGGAAGCCTTGGAAGGGACTTCATTCTTTTCTTCCAGTAATGATCCACCTCCCAGGGATGGGTCCAAGTCCGAGAGATGGAAGACGGTGCTCAGGAAAGTGTCCCAACATTGCTCTGTAAGTACTGCCATTGTAAATACTGCCATCGCCTTTTGTTCTTCCTCCCCATCTCTTCTGTCTTCCATTGCTTCTCTCTTCTTGTATATTTTATCACAACATGGAACACAATGAACGCATAGCAGTAATCTATCTGAGAAGCAGTGAGGGCCTGGATAAAGGCAATGAGGATGGGGGCAGATTTAGGAGGCCTTAACCAGGTAGAACCACTAGAGGCTGGTGATAGATAGGAGAGATTCCCTAAGATAGAGAGGTCACAGATAACAAGTTTTGGATTCGAGTTCCCAGACATCAGAGCTTACTAAGTCATATGCCTCTAGGGGCCAAGCAAGTAAATATATATGAGTCCTGTTTCAAGAAAACCCAACCATCTTGGTTTTTCCACAAAAGGTCTGAATTTAAAATTAAGATAATTAGTTATTAATTTTTATTTGTTAGTTTTTATTTTAACATATAGTTATTTCTTTTAAAAATTAGAAACACTGTATACAAATAGAACTTGAGATGGGCACCTGGACATAGCTTCTAATTTTAAGCCTCCAAAATAACAAATTCCTTCTCTTTCTAGATTATGAATTTTTTAAAACTAGGATAAATCTACAATCTAGTCCAGTGACCATGGCAACTAAAGATTAAGAAGGAACTTACTTTTATTTGATCCAACTGCCTCAACTTCTTAGATTGCGTCTGCGTCTAAAGTTTCTTCTAACCCTAAGACTCTATTACTCTGTGATTGTCGTAATGGTCCAGAGCTACAATAGCTCCCTACATCCTACATCTATGTGCAATACTGTTACTTTAAATTCAGCCATTACCTCTTCTTTTTCTCCTTTTTTTCTTTTTAGGCTTCTCTCTTGAGATAACACAGGCAAGGATGTGACTTGACACTTACCTTGTTAAGATGAACAATGGATAATTTGGATGCCAATCAAGTAGAAAAATGTCAACATTTTTCAAATCAGTAAAGTAATTGTCAAATGACTTCACTCTGCTTTTCTGATATAGCTCAAGCTGTGAGAAGCCCCAGAGTTTTTAATTCTGAGTGCTTCTTTTTTCATGGTCTTTTGAGAACTAATCTAAAATGAACTTGATCTTGAAAGTGATACCTTAATTCAAGAAACTATTATTGAGTGCCTATTACATACAAGTATTTGTGCCTACACATGGAGATTGAAAAGAAGGCTATGAGAAGTCTCCTGCAGGCTAGGAGAAGAGAAATGCACTATTAATTATAACATAAAGTAAAATAATAGTACCTATAAGAGTCTGTCCCTCTTTATTAAAAAAAAAACTACAAACAATTAGAAAATAAACTTTAAAGTATACCATTTGAAAGACATCAAACTGTATGAAATGCTTATAAGTATAATTTACAAAATATGCAATACCTACATACTTACAACCACAAAACATTGCTGAGAAAAATTAAAGAAGACTGAATAAATGGAGAGATGTACCATATTCATGGATTGAAAGACACAATTTTTAAGGTGTCAATTCTCCTAAAACTGGTCCAAAAATTTAATTCTAAGCAAAATTTCAGCAGGCTTTTTTGAATAAATTGAAGAACTGATTTTAAAATTTATAGGGCAATCTAAAGAACCTATAATGACCAAAACAATTTAAAAAAAGAAGAACAAAATTGAAGAACTTCAAGATTTAATATAAAACTACAGTAATAAAGACTGTGGAATGTTAGCATATAGACATATTGATCAGTGGAAGAGAGAATCTAATAAGAATTTAGAAATAGATCTATACCTATATGTTTAATTGATTTTTGACCAAGTTGCTGGGATAATTCAGTGGGGAAAGAATACTTTTTAATAATTCGTGCTAGAACACTGGATATTCATTTTGGAAAAAATGAACTTCAGCTCTTATCACAGACACAAATATTAACTTGATATATAGCAAAGACCAAAACATAACAACCAAAACTATAGAACTTCTAGAGGAAAACAGGAGAGTGTCTTCACAAACTTGGGGTAGGTAAAGATTTCTTAGATAAGACACAAATCTTCTCTTCAATAGACATGGTTAAGAAAATAAAAAGGCAAGTTTTACACTGGGAGAAAATACATAAAAACATATGTATTTATGACAAAGGACTTATAGCCAAAATATTTAAAGAGCTCTGACAAGTCAGTCATAAAAAGATAAGTAACCCAATAAAAATGGACAAATTATTTGAACTGATACATCACAGAAGAGATGAATAATCAAAAAGCACATGAAAAGAAGCTCAACATCATTAGTCATCAGGAAAACACAAAATAAAATTACAAAGTGTCACTAACCCTATTAGAATGACTAAATTTAAAATTAAAAAAGAATGATCTCCAGATGTCTGCCATTCACTGAGAGTGAATACAAAAGCGAGGCCAAATTCGAAGAAGGTGATTGAAGTAGGTGAACATTGGATAAGTCTGAGGCGACTGGAGTACATGCACATTGAGTTGCACCCATGTAGACAAAGGCAGGGCCTGAGCTGAAGGCAGAGATTTAGGAATCATTGATGCATAGATGAGAGCGAAGTCCTGGAGTGAACAAGTTTTTCCAAGGAGAATGTGTGACTTGAGATGAGATGACACAGGACAAAACCATAGGAAACATCACCATTTAAAAGACAGATGGCAAACGCAAAGTCCAAGAAGTAGCGTAAGAAAGAAAGACCCAAAAATAAGAGCAAAAGGTTAGGGAAAATTCCTAGAAAGGGGAAATGGGTAACGGTGTTAATGTTGCATACTGACAAGTAATGGAAGGGCTGAAAAGAGTTTCTAGAATTTTCATCTCAAAGATTATGGCTGACTTTAACAAGTGCGATTTCACTGGAGTGATAAGAGCAAATGCCAAATGGCAGTGACATAAGGAATTCGTAGAGGACCAAGATGGGCCAACAGAGTCCGAACATCGTCAACGACTGGAACTGCGAAGACAGCGTTAAAACTGAGCCTGGGCAGGAAGGTTTAGGGAAGTGCTCTGTTTTAAAATGAGAAAAAATAAGCAAGTTTTTAGACTTCTGAGGGTATATGAGGACTAGGCACCGACAGAGGCAAATCCCAACAATACAAGTGAGAAAGGAGCGGTCAGTGACAAACTTCCTGAGGGCTTGGGAGCATGTCAAACGCGAAAATCAGAGACAATGGAACTAGAAGAAGCAAATACATTTGGGGTTCCTACGGCAAGAAGCTAAAGGAGGGCTTGCCTCAGAGCCTGTCCAATAATTAAACGAACGCGTGTGTATTCCCTCCGGAGCACCAGGATGGGTCTGGCAGATTAGAGATGATGCTGGCACGCTCCTGTGTCTTATTCCCACGTCTTCTCTGGGGAATATGGAGTTAAAAACACAAACACATTATACATGAGGAACAAAAAGTTTCTTCTCACCCTATCTCTAAACAAATCTTCTTGGGGCACCTCGCTCCCTACCGAGTGGACATTCCAGAGGAAAGGGGGGCTGATGGGAGTCAGTGTTCTCAATGTCACACTGCCCTGAGTGACCATCTGCTTTTCCTCAGTGCCCGCCAACAGGAGTGGTTGAACAATTTCCTTCCTCCTTGTTTCACTCCCAGTGCCCCCCACCCCACCCCACCAGAGGCTTCCCTAGTCACATCAATTCCCCATTCATACCACCTTGCACTCTGACAGCTGTCTTCATTGACAGGCTCCTCTCTGTCTCCACCTGGTCCTCTCTCCTGTGTTCTCCACTCCTTCAAAGGCTGCCCATCTATGGAACCTTGGACAGCCCTGGTCCAAAGACCTCTACTACCTCTTACCTCTCCTAATTTGCTCTGCTACATGCAAAAATGTTTGAGATTAATCCTGCATCATATATTTCAAGTAAAACAGCAATTGATAAGATTGTGTGTGCCATCTATATAACACAAGTCCTCTTTTCTAGCAATATCTCCTTACATTTTTATGAAACAACTTGCTACCTGTGGTTAATAGAAGTTTCTCTCTTATTGCAATTTGTATTTTGAAGCACTGGATTCAGGTAGATAAATAGCTTGCTTCCTTTACCCATTATCAAAACACTCATTTGTTTTCATTATCTGAACACTCCACTAAGGCAACCAACCAAATCCGTAGCTCCAAAAACAACAGGCCAAGAACGTGACAAGTTAAGAACTATGAAAAAATCATTTTGCCCCAGAAATTCAAGTTTAACACAGCACAGTAAAAAGTATCACTATTAACTGAATACCTATACGTTAGGTATATTAGTTTTCTATTTAATCCATGCAACTGGAGTGGTTGATTTTATTTTTCACACTGTACAGATGAAAAAAAAAATGAGGTTTAGAGATTAACTTTGCCAAGTTTACATTTAATTATAGCAAAAACAGATATTAAAATTAATATTTTCTTATCTTAAACTCTTAATACCAAAATAATTATCTCCCTCACCCCCGTAAAATCTTGAATTTTGTTCGTTTCTACCATATCCACTAAGATATTCCCTGGATTTTTTTTTCCATCAAAAGGATCAGATAAGGGCTTCAGAGTAGGAAGAAGGCACATATTTCAATGTCATCTTCTCCTTTTCCTCCATTTTGTGCCACACAAGACCCCCTTCTCTAAATGGATTTTCACAAGATTCATGCACACAAAAATAGTATATTTATCTAGGCTGTAGTGTCTATATCCAACACAGTAGATATCAAGACAGTAATTATAGAGTTAGAAGTGAAGACTATCTGCAGGGTTTTAGCCCATCCCCAGATAATTTTATGACAACATTTTGACTTTTTTGAGAACAATCCATGAGCGTGGGAGCTATGGGAGATGTGACTACAAATAAGAGTATAGTTTTTAAAGACAACTTTACCGAGTTTTCAGTATTGTAAAGCTCTGTGCTGTGGATCATGTGCAGAGGAGTCACCTCTAGAAGGTGGAAACCTGGGGTTATCCCATTATTCTAGTGCTTTATTATTGCTCAAAACCTGTTTAGAACTTCTCTCCTAGCATTGCCCCAATTATGGAAACTGTTTTGTTGATGAATGTCTTCATTCCTTCCATGAATATTTTTTTTGCCTTCTGTGCAGGTTCTATGGGTGGAAATTTGGAAACCAATTTTGGAAACAACCAAAAGAAAACATTGAAGTCAAGTTATTAGATGAGGTTCAGGTCCAAAGAAACAATACAATTTTTTAACATGACTGGTTCTCCTGTGTGGCTATTAAATTTTTTCAAGGCAATCCCAAAATTCATTTTTAAAAGTCAAGCTACTCAAGAATCTATATATTGTTTGCATCTGCAGTTTTATCTTCTTTTAATCTAATGAGTCATAATGTAACTTTTTGGTGTATGATCTATTTAGCTATGCTTAATATTAAAATTTATTGTCCCCTGGGAGCTGAAGGCCAAATTTAAGGACCCTATTTTAATTCTAAGTTTATAGTGCATAAACAGTATGTTTGATATGCTTAATTTAGTTTCCCTTCCCTGCTGAGTTAGCTGGTCACTCTTTTTTCTCTTTCTCTCCTTCCCTCTCTCTCTCTCTCTGACACAGTAATACACATATTGTATTACTTAAACTCACTTTTAAACAACTTTGTACCAGGTTACTTTGTATTCCAAGGGGTTTAATTTGTTTCCTGGACTTTTGAGAGTGAGAATGTACCACCATTCACTTTCTTTAAAATGGGGATTATCACACCATAAAAACCTTTCCTTACAACCAACTCCATTCCTGTCTCTCTGCTATGCTGCTCCGAGTCCGTCAGAAGAAGAACCTCTTAACAGTGGTGATACTCCATATGTGCCCAGGTCACAGAATCTTATCTTGCCAAGTATGTACTTTAGATTGTAACTGAAAGCAGCCAAGTTTGCCCTGCCTTTGGCATCATTCCAAGCATCAGAAACGTTACAACACGGAGCTTTATGCTGCAACATAACACGATCGCAGGAGGTCAGAACTGCCATGTTCCCACTACCGCTATTTTAGGGAGAGAGAGGCAGAGAGAAATCAGGTCCCATAACAAAGTATGTGGCAAGAAGAGGAGGGGAGGAGACCAACGGACACCTGAAAGACACCATTCAAGTTAGGCATCTTCCATCCTGGAAATGAAAGAAGAGGACACTGAAAGGGTTTTTTTAAATCCCTCCTCTGGCTTGCAGCACACCTGAGAACTTAGTGAAACACCACTTATCATCAGGGCTTAAAAAGCCACATTTCTTGGTCTCTATAATGAATCCCTTTCTGTCTAACATTTGGGACCCTAGGATCAGAAGATGAGGGCTTGATCTTGATTGAGAAATCAGAATTCTCTAGATAAAATGCTTTAAGAGAAGCTTGCCTTCCCTTTTTTGAGTCTCATTTCTAGAGCAGTTTGTTTCCTCAAAAAGCAACTGCAAGTTTTTATTCTTGATTAATATTTAAAGGATCACGAAATGGTAAATTTCTTGCAACCCACTGCTACTTTTAAAATATAAAGAAATGGATAGAAAAAATGTATGTCCTTTGGCCTCCAGGGTAGACTGGGGTGCCTGATGGGAAGGAAGATCATCGTCCGGTTAAGGTATGCAAACAAGAGCGACCTCTCACCACACACGTTCAGTCAGCACCCACTGTGCCCCAAGTATGTGGGCAAGTGCTGGGGCATTAAATACCTTTGCATTTCTTCTAGAAGACAGCTCTTTTTCCTCTCTCTTGCTCTCTCCCCCTCTCCCTGGACTTTTAAAAAGCCGCAGAGAAAGCTACGGATTCACCCTGGGAAACTAACTCAAAGCGGGGGTTAATTGTTCCAACAGAAACAAATGAGGTCTGAGTCTGCCAGCGTCTGAGCTGGTCACCTGGTCGCTCTGAGCTTTGTTTTTCGTATACATAGAATGAAGGTTCCAATAAATTACCCCCAAGGCCCTTTCCAGCCGTAAGCTTCTAGTTTTCCAAGACTCTTAAGGAGCCTTTCCATATCCGGCACTGTGTACCCTAAAGAAACAATCATCTCTCCCTCTTCCCCCCCCCTCTCTGTCACACACACACACACACACACACACACACACACACAATCTCAGGCTTTTGCCCCTGGTTATGTGTTTAAAATTCCTGGGTGACCCAGGTATGCCAGTTCTCAGGGCAAATCCGCCTGCATTTTAGGCAGGGTTCTTCTGCATTCCTATTCCTTTCACACTGAGTACTGCAGTGCAGTCGGCGGGCCACAGAGCTTTGTACCGGAGAAGTCGTTTACAGACGTCAGCTCTCCTTCCCGTCGGGGACAGCGGTAGCTGGAGAGGACACCACCAGCCCCCGGTTGGGAAGGACCTAAACTGAATGGGAAACGTTGCAGTCTTCGGGCCACGTGCCCTAGGGCTACGCCGAAGGTTCTGCCGCGGCCCCACGCCGCTCTGCTTTCCCGCGGCCACCCCGGGGGCGTGTCCGGGGCGCGCCCGCTGGGACCCTCCCCGGCGCGCCCAGCCCTGCGCGGGAGAGCGCTGCCCTCTAGCGATCGAAGGGCGAGAGCGCGGCCCGAGCCGCGGAGAGCGCTCCTGGCGGGCAAGCCCTGAGCCCCTTCGTGTGCGTACGGCTCCGGGACCGTGCGGGCGCCCCAGGGTCCGGGGACAGGTGGGTGCTAGACAAACGGAAAGGTGCATAGATGACGGGTGATCGGAAACACTGTTAGAGCTTGCTACGTGCTCGGCACGAGGCTAAATACGTTCGCCGATTCCTTCATTTGCGTCTCTCCGGAGCCCTATACAAGGCCCTACCCTCCAACTGGGGAAACTGAGTCCTTAGAGAATGTAAGGAACGTGCCCCTTGGCACCCTTCCGCGGAGCTAGAAAATAGGCGAGCGGGTCCCAGTCGCCAGCCCCGCCCCCGTCGTCGGCCCCTCCACGCCGGGAGGCCTACCCGCCCCACGCTGCGGACGCCCCGGGTGCGCGTCCCTCGTCGCCCGCCCGCCGTGACGTCACGCCCGGCACCACCTTCTCTAGTCCAGCGCCCCCGGGGACACCCTGGCCGGCGCGCTAGAGGCAGCCCGACCCCGATTGGGAAGCCTGCCAGGGAGCCGCGCGCCGACGGGTCCCCTCCCGCGGGGGCGGGACACCGTGCGGTCCCCCTAGGGACACCGTTCCAGAAGCTCAGGCTGTACTGCTCCGCGCTTGGCTGACGAGAAGGGGGCAAAGCCCAGTCCCGAGACTGGAAGACTCCCATAAAGTCTCAATCATTCATTCCTGTACCCATTAAGTGACCCCTAGCACGAGCCTCTGTCAGACGGTGACGAAGTTGCAAGGCACTCAGAGCCTAGTGCGGGGACCGACGCGGGGACAGATGCTGCGACCCGGGCGGCTGCACTGCGTGCCCTCCGCGACGGCAGGGCGCCCCAGGCGCAGGCGGACAGGGGGCCAAGCCCGCCATCTCGGAGGGCACTCCCAGCCGGTCCATCTGCCCGTCCTAACGCCCCCACGTTGGCTCACTGTCAGGGAGCGCCATTTCAGTGACCCCGCCCGGGGCGTGGCTCGCATCCCACTGTCCCCCCCAAGTCCCTAACGCCCGGCTGTCCCCCGAGGACAGCCGCAAGGGCGCTCCCCGCCCACCCCGCCCGGGCGCCCGGAGCGGCTGTGCACGCGCGGGGACAGGCCCCTCCCGCGACGGCGTCGGCGGGGCTGGCGTAGGGCCTGCGTCAGCCGCAGCCCCGCCGGCGATTGGGGCGCGCTCGCCGCCTTCGCTTTGGGGCTAATTATAAAGTGGCCCGGGCAGCCGGCAGCCCCGGGACAGCGCGGCGGGGCGAGGCAGGCGCTCTGAGCCCGGCACTGCAGCTCGTGGCCCCGCAGCGACGCCAACAACCGCGACGGTGAGGTCGGCGCCTGCCTGCGTCCCCCAGCCCCGGAGACTTCTCCCCAGACGCCCCAGCCCCTGACCCCTGCCCGCTTCTCTCTCTCCTAGTGTGGCGCCTGGGACCCGCTTCTTGGCCAGCCTGCGCCATCGGAACGGCGTCAGCGTGAGTGAACTCGCCCGGAGCTCGCCTTTGCTGCGTGCGTGTGGGGCCACAGCCTGCTCGGTTCTGCGTTTCATTGCATGGGGTTCCCCAACTTTCTCCCGGTCCTTCTGCGTGACCTGTATCAATGTCACGCCTCCCTAGACTCCCGCTTTCGCGCATTTGCTCTTAGCTGTCCCCTCTAGAATCCTGTAGGGACAGCGGATGCCCAGAAAGCAAGCCCAGTGCCCCGGGTAGGCCCGGGGCTCTGGGCGACAGTGCTACCCTGGGAACTGCGAGACCAGCTGAGCTGTCCCCGGTCCCCTCGAAACGACGTCGGCCGAGCAGGCGGGGGCCCAGGAGGCAGCGTCCCTACCAGCTCTGGGTCTGGCGCGTGCACAGACCCCTCCTCTTCCCACAAACCCCAGCTGGGACTGTCCCGGCGAGGGTCCCTCTGAGGGACCTACCCGCTTTGCGCTCCCGCAGGCTTGGAGTTCGCGTCCCTCTGTCCCTGCAGCCCATGGCGCGTTTCCTGAGACTCTGCACCTGGCTGCTGGCGCTTGGCCCCGGGCTCCTGGCGACAGTGCGGGCGGAATGCAGCCAGGACTGCGCGACGTGCAGCTACCGCCTGGCGCGCCCGAGCGACATCAACCCGCTGGTGAGTGTTGGCGCAGCGCGTGAGACAGTAGTGAGCACCGCGCGGCGAGTCTCCTGGTCTCCGGAGACCCCAGCGTCCCGAAGGTCCCCCCAGTGCTGACCCGAGACCCGCTGTAGCCCTCAACTTCAGGGCCCCGTAAGGGTGGTGATGCCTCCACGCAAACCGAGTTTGGTTCCCCCGGGGGAGGCGGCAGCGCTGCGACGTGCTCCTCTTCGGCACTTCGGAGAGCCCCGGGTTGTCGCCTCACCAGTCCCGAGGAAGATGCTCCGTCACCCCATCTCCTAGCACATCCCACTAAGGGCCGCTTCCACACGCAACCATCCGCCCATCCGTCCCGAAAATAATGTCATTTTTATTAGCGGCGTTTCGTCGCCTCTCTTCGGTTTCATTTCTCCAACCCTTTCCACCTGAGGTCCCTCGAGCCCGCACCCTCCCCAGGGAGCTTAGGGACAGGGAGAGACAACGGGAGAGGCAGGGGAGCGCGCAGTAGACAGGACAGAGAGATCAGCGACTGTCTCACAGGCAAGTAACTCCGGAATTCAACTTCCGTCTCGTCCTGAATATACTTCTGTAAAGCCGACTGAGATAACGCGTGATTCAGCTGCGGAGAAGGCAGGTGACAGACGACCTAGGTCCGAAGAGGTGGCAAGGTGACGGTAAACTGCATGCACCAAACGGCCTTAGGGGAAGTTTTTTAAAGCCGAGGACTGAAGGACCCTCATTCCAATAATTGTCCAAGTGCTCTTGAATCGCCCCTGTTCTGCTGAACCAGAACCTCTGGGGCCCTGCATGTTGACTAGTGCCCCAGTGATTCCTTCGCAGTCTTCTTAATTTGCTGAAATTCTGTGAGCACTTCAACAATTCAGTGCAGAATTCATCCAAGTGTATTCATGCAAGGAGTGAAGCTCCTCCCTTGAGCCTTTGAAGAAATTTTGTTACATTGATGTATTAAATAGGGACAAAAAATAAGAAAAGGATTGCACAAAATGTAAGGCGTGTATTTCAGGTTAAATGCTTATTTCACTTGAATTAGCAATTTCATTTCATTCAGTATGTCCTGTGCTAACATGGCCGTAAAGACAAAAACACATAGTAGGGCTTTAGATTTGAACTAGGAGAAAAGTGTTGCATCTTAAATAGGAGTAACAATCCCCTTCATCTATCTTTTCTTCTTTCTAATTTGTTTGTTGTTTAATGGATTTGTTTTGTATGGGAGCTTATATTTAGCACTGTTACTCTCTCTGTGACAAAAGGTTCTGTTAATGACTTTGTTGTTAGAATGACAGCAGTTCTGGAATTTTAGCTTGGATGCAAAAAAAGCCATGTGAGAAATGAAGTTGCCTAGCCAAAACTATGCAGTAAAATCAAAGTAACAAACATTTATTAAGCTTCTACCATGTGAAAGACACTCGTGCTTGGCTCTGTGGCAGATGCAAAGACAAGCAGGCATGCCATAACTGAAGTCCAAATATAACTTACCATCTAATATGACCTTGATCACAGAATGCAGAGTGTGATGACCACCAGAAAAAAATGAATAGACATCTATAAGAACATATAAATTAATGTCACTTCTTTAGTATGAGTGTGTTATTCTAATTATTTGTCACTGTTTGTTTTTGAAGCAATTCCAACATTACAAAGCATTTTGGTAATAATATACAAAATATTCAACATTAATTTTTGGAAAAGAGACCATTTAGATTATATTTTAGAATGGAAATATTATTAACACCTGAACATCTTAAGTTTTTAATGACATTTGATTTCTTAATCAGATATCAAGAATCAAACGAGATCACTTTAATTAGATCATCTTTAGAGTTTTATATATGCATATATTTAATTTTCTTAGCCATATAGCTTAAATAATCACTAAGAACTGGTTAAACGTGTACCCTAAAGAATTTTGTTGCACTAAAAGAACGCTTTCTTTCATTGTGAAAAAAAAATCTGTGTATTTGATATCAATTAATATACCAAAATATTTTTAAATACCAAGAATGGGTCTGGTTTTTCTAAATCAGGGGTGGGTAACCTGAGTTCCATAAGTAGATTTTGGAGGGCTATAAAAACCCCTGAAATGCTCAGAACTATCCTATGGATTTTGTAAATGTCCACATAATGTTAGTACTCCTTTTGTCATGTGCAAGTGAGCTGTTGGATAGAAGAGGCTCTTAATGAGATTATTAGAATACATAGCCTAAACCTTACCATTACAGTTTTATTATTATGTAATAAAAAGGAAGGAATTGTATGCAGATGATTTTTATTGTGTCAAATAACATGATTTTCATTGGAAAAGTCTTTATCTGTACACTAGTAACTAAAGAAACATGAATAATCTAAACATTTGCATATATATAATTTCATATTGGACCTCATAATTACAAACATTTGGTTCAAGATGATTAAATCTGTTTTAATTAATGAACGAGAGGGAGCAAAACATATCTATTTTCACCAAAGCAATGTCATAATCCAAATAATTCATAGCATTTAAGTTGAGTTTTTAAACTTATTTTGAATTTGTTGTTTTTCATAAAAAATTGAAAATGTTTGCAGAAATATTGGCTATCACTTCAGGTAAAATATTAAAACAAGAAAGTAAATGAATCTTACATTACTAATATTAACTTTATCTGCAAGACAAGAAAAGTAAAAGGAATTTAGGGATGATGTCCCTAATTAGGTAAAGAGACATTCTCTCCCTTTTGGTTAGAAAAAACTCAAACAAAATGAAATCAACAGTGGAAAAGTATCCAGTGAATTAGATTGTCTAGGCAGCCAATCTGAGTTAAAAATCTGGTGGGGGTAAAAATCTTTTTAAAATATTAAAATGGTGCAATATATACAATCTGTTAAAATTCAAAGAAAAAATATAATTTGTTTTAATTAATTGTTCACCATTTCCCCCTTTTAGTTGTCCTTGGATTTGCCTACTCAGGATGACAAAGTTGTCCTAAGAAAATGGAAATTATATGGGAGTTTCCCTATCAAGGGAAATATAGTGTGGTCCGCATGAATCTATTAACTCAATAAAATCAGAAAAGCCCCTTTGTGTCCTTACGGTG
Organism: Lyroderma lyra; assembly: GCA_004026885.1. Classification (NCBI taxonomy): domain Eukaryota; kingdom Metazoa; phylum Chordata; class Mammalia; order Chiroptera; family Megadermatidae; genus Lyroderma; species Lyroderma lyra. The sequence continues at coordinate 92,743 of PVJL010002026.1, read as the reverse complement.
ACTTCTCGTCCTTAGGCTTGCACACTGGAATGTGAAGGGAAACTGCCTTCTCTCCGAACCTGGGAGGGCTGCAAGGAGCTCCTGCAGCTGGCCCGGCTGGAGCCTCCTCAAGACGGCGCCAACGGCCTCCGAGAACGCGGCAAGCCGGAGGACAGCCGTGTGCTGGCCAAGAAGTATGGGGGCTTCATGAAGAGGTATGGGGGCTTCATGAAGAAGATGGAGGAGCTTTATCCTCTGGAGCCGGAAGAAGAGGCAAATGGAGGCGAAATCCTTGCCAAGAGATACGGGGGCTTCATGAAGAAGGACGTGGAGGAGGAGGACACCCTGGGCAATTCCTCAGACCTGCTGAAACAACTGCTGGGACCCGGGGACAACCGAGAGAGCAGCCACCACCAAGAGGCCGGTGATGATGAAGACCTGAGCAAGAGATACGGGGGCTTCATGAGAGGCTTAAGGAGAACCCCCCAACTGGAAGAGGAAGCCAAGGAGCTGCAGAAGCGATATGGGGGCTTCATGAGAAGAGTGGGTCGCCCCGAGTGGTGGATGGACTACCAGAAACGGTATGGGGGCTTCCTGAAGCGCTTCGCTGATTCTCTGCCCTCCGACGAAGAAGGCGAAAGTGACTCAAAAGAAGTCCCCCAAGTGGAGAAGAGATACGGAGGATTTATGAGGTTTTAATACCCTTTCCCTTCAGTGACCCCCGGCCCCAGCAAGCCCTCCTCTGTCCCCCAGTGAGAGACTGCCTGGTTGAACCGTGTTTTGTTGTCGTGTGTTGCTTGCACTGTACAGTTGACTTCATTGTCTGGGTAACTAACTACACAACCTGAAAGTTCTCATTTCAGCTTCTGTGTTCTTTTGAGCGTCTTCTTGCTCAGTATTGGTCTATTACAGCTGTCTTCGTTTGATGCTACAACAGTTTCTGTCACCTTGTCCTTTATTTTTGACAAAATATCAATAAATGCTTACCTGTTTATGGATATAATAAACCCATTACCCCAACTGCACAACATTCTTGCAAGTCTTTTCTTTTGCAAGGCCCTCATTCACCTCTGGGTCTCCACAGTAAACCCTGAACTCAGACAAACCATCTGCTTCTGACGAAGTCATCACGGGTCTCCTTCTCCAACAGCTATGGCTGCAAACACAGTTTTCGGTTAATTCCTTACACATGAAATCTTAGAGGAGTAACACATGAAAGCAAAATAAAATATATTCCCACTCTCCTTTCTGAAAATCAGATACATGAAGAAAACCAAAGCCCCATACAGAAACTAGCTATGCCCTCAAATCTAAGAAAATCTGCATTTTCATCCAGATGTGGTGTCTCTTTTCTTCAGCAAAGTATTTTAGAAGCTAATAAGAAGTTAAAGATAAGTTAGCCCCATTTCACAAATGAAGTCGAAGCCCAGAAAGATGAAGTAGTGGGCCCAAGTTCACCCAGAAGTTGAAGAATATGAAAAAAGAATTAAGACCCCAAATTTCTTGCTCCCAAACGATGTCATTCCCACTCCAGTTCCCTATCTCTCATCCGTGTCACTACAAGGAGTTGGGAGAAGGTGGGACTATGTGTTGTTCACTGTTGTACACCCCCACACTACAACCATGGTGCATTCTCCAATACCTGATAAATGAGTAGATGAAGGAAGGAAGGAATCTGATGACCAGGTCATTGGAAAGACATCATGGATGTTTTATAAGGCAAATTCTTGTCACACAAGGAGCTTATGACTGCTTCTTATGAATGAGACCATTTGGGGCAACATCGGTACAAAAAATTATAACTTCTTTTTTTAACTGAAAAGAGCTGCAGTTAAACTTCTATCCACTAAGTCCTTTGGGCCCTTTCCCAAAAACTTAGGGCTTAGCAGTTCAGGAAAACAGAGAGTCTCTGATCTGCAGTCCAGCAACGCAAACCCACGAGCTCCATTCTGATGAGGCAGCTCCCCCGCCTTGGGCAGTCCAACCTCCAACGCCAGCCCTGCCAGAGTTCTCAGGACTCCGCATGGCCACACACTATTATTACAGAAGACCCATCTCCTAATCAGTGCAAGGGGTGACAGGTCCCCACCACTCACAGAGCCCAACCACCATCTAGCCTCCTGATCCCTAGCAGACTAACTTGTTCTTCCAGACCAGAGCCCTCCGCCTTTTGAACTAGCGATGCAAGTGGTGTAGGTGTTCGAAGCGTCCTGGGAAGAAGATGATAACCAGCCACTGGCCTTTGGAAATCAGTGTCAGCAGCATGAGGAGTGACGGGACTGGGATGTATGACAATAGGAGGTCTCTATTCAGCCTTAGCCAGTTTTTTCCCTCGGAAATGCCAGTCGCAGATTGCCAGACCTTTCCAAAGAAACCTGAAACCTAGATTTTTATCATAATATCCCAAGATACTTATTTTGATCATTGATTCCACTTAAAACAGTGTTAAGGTGAAAAACCTGAAAGGGATTAAAAAATGCAAATGGCCAGTTATAAAAATAGTCACAGGGATGTGAAGTACAGCATAGGGAATATAGTCAATAATACCATCCTAACTATGTGTGGTACCAAGTGGGTGCTAGACCGGGGTGATCACTTCGTCAGGTATATAAATGTCTAACCACTATGTTGTACACCTGAAACTAATACAATATTGCATGTCAATTGTAATTGAAAAAATAGTTTAATTTAAAAATAAATAAATATGATGCTAAAAACAAAACAAAACAAAAAGCAGTTTAGACCAAACAAAACCCATCCACAGGTCCTATTTGAGAGACTTGCGAAAAAAAGTCACATAATTCTCTACCCTAAAACAAAGGATTCCCAAATCTTGGAAACAGGAATCCAGCCTACACCCTAAAGACAATAAGAGTAAAATGCCCTTATCTTACTCAGCTAAGATAACAATAAACTTATTACAATAATACAATGTGTGTACATATATATCTTATACAGTATGCTTGAGAAAATAACACAATTTCATAATCAAATGAATCTTATTTTTCAAATCAAGCACAAGTCCTTTAAGAAGAGCCCTTTTTCTTTTCTATTTCGGGTTAGCAGTTTAGACCCGGCTAAAGACTCACAGTGGTTAACAGACAATTGTCTGTCCCTCTATTACACCACCTGTCACCTCTGCTAAGGGACCAGATATGCCCTGGTGGGACAGTGTTGCTCACTCTTGCATTTCCTCATGCTCCCAATCCCCGGTGGAGAGTTGAAAACTGAGAGGGTGCATCACAAATCTTTAGGGAGGAAAAGAGCAGAGGACAGGGACAGGAAAAGGGGGAAAGGACGAATGGACAAGATGGCTCCTCCTCTTTGGTTGGTTATGAGGCTGCTTGCTGCTGCTTGAAATACCAAATGAAGCCGAATCCGCCACGCCAGCCAGACCTTAACAGTAAGTATCAGCCGTTGCCACAAAATGTGACTCGAGGGGGATGTATAGGTTTCCCTATGTCCTCAAATATCTTCTATTGTTGTCCACCCTTCAGTCTGAAATTCCATCATTAGAATGTTTGCATCCTTAACCCCAAGGGCCTTGATTGTCAAGAACTCCCTATTTAAATTATAAGGGGCATTCGCCTGAGAGTCACCTGGGATGCTGTTTCAAATGCAGATAACTGAGCTCTGACTGGTACTCGGTGTGTGCTCAGCACAGGTTTCTGGGTTCCGTAAACACGGGAGCACTAGGGTTAGAACTAGCCTGGGCCTAAGATCCAGGGTTAGATGGACTGGAGTCAAAACCGCTGCTGACTGCAGAGTGTCTCCAGAAAACCGTGTGCTGATTGGAATACAGATCCATTTAACAGCAGAGGGCGCTGCTGCTCCATTCTGGACCTTTCTCCAGTACGTGGGCTCCGTCTTCACCTCGGTTCCACGCACTTGGGCCTCCCCTCTTGCACCTCCAAGCCTGAGTCCTGCTCTGGGTTCCTTCTCAGAGTTACTAACTGAACTCCGTGTGTGTGAACTCTGGGGCTAGGCTGCCTAGGTTCAGTCCCAGCTAGCTGTGTGATCTGACGCTCTGCTCGCCCTGTCCTCATCTGTGCCTCATTAGGTTGTTGTAATAAGTGAACGTGTTAACATGCTCAGAGTGCTTACGCCTGGGCTGGCACATAGTCGACACTTTCAGGGTTGGCTACAGCTATTGCTCAGCATCCCAGTCAGTACACCGAGGGTCTTCATCATTCCCCAACCACCCTGCCCCACCCTGGGCCTCTCGGGAACCAGGTATTGTCTCACCCTGAGTTTCTCAGCGACCAGGTGCTGCCTCACCCCGGGTCTTTCAAGGTTGTGATACTATTTGTGAGCTTCAGTCTGGTCAGAGCCTGAGAAGACCCAAGGAAAGCGTTTCCTCATCTACCTATTGTGTCCCATGAGACAGAAACTACTTGTGGTTTCCTGTTAATACTCATCTTCACGTTCTCAGTTTTCTACTACAAACATGTTAAACCTGTGTAACAAAAAGGTCATAAAAGAAAAACATGAAAAGTCAGAGTTTAGAAGATGGAGGAGGGGCATACAACTTCGTATACTTTTGAGATTTTGAATATTATAAATATTTATAGGTTTTTCCTTGAAATGTACGTAAGCACCCCATATGAATCAATTAATTTCTTCAACAAATAATGGAGCCAGTTACATGAATAGCTGACGGAAAAGCATTCCAAGTTGAGAGAACAGTAAGTGCACTGGCCCCAAACGGGAGCATGTGGATACCTGGAGGCCTTGTGTAGGGATAGAAATGGCTTTGGGATTTAGTCTAAATGTGATAGAAAACGCTTCAAGGTTGAAAGCAGGTCAGTGACAAGATTGGCTGATTGATGTGTGTAAACCTCGTTGTCTGCCATACAGAACAAGTTTCCTCACTTCACATTCTCCTGACAGAGGAATGTATTAAGTAATCTGTCATCATTTTGCATCCTTCAAAACATTTTGGTTTACCTGGAAATTAAAAAGTTACATAAAACTCTCATGTTTTATAATAAAAATGCAACGAATAAATTTTATCAAAATCAGAACTTAAAACGCTCACTCATTGCTTAGAAAATGAAAAAAAAAAAACCATGCAATAACTATATTATTGACCAGAAACATGTGTCTCTGCAGAGAGGGCAATGTAAAAAATCACATCAGCAGAGGGAGCTTGGCAATAGCTTAAACATACCCAGCCATGACATGTGTTTCTACTTTTTCTCTTAGCTTCTTTTTTATCAAGTATAACATTTCTATAGAGAAGTCCACACATCGTAAGTGTGCACCTCTCTGAATTGCTAAAAAATAAACATACCCATGACCCATCATCCAGGGCAAGAAACCGAGCATCACCAGCACCCACTCATGCCCCCTGCAAATAACTAGCTCTCCCTCCTTGCCAAAGGAAAACAGTCTCCTGATTTTAATCACCATAAATTAATTCACCTATTTTTAAATTTTCAATAAAAGGAAAACATACTTTTTTATACCTAACTACATAATCCAACATTATGAAATTCACCCATGCTGCTGCATATAGTTGTGGTCTATTCTTTTTATCGCCATATAGTATTCCATTGTATAAAAATACTGTGAGTTCCATTCATTATTGATGGAGGCTCAGTTGTTTCCAAATACTACTGCTATACATGTTCTTCAAGTGTCTTATCACATGTGATGCATTTCTTTTGCAAATATAACTAGGAGTAGATTTGTCAGATCATAGGGTATGCACATGTTCAACTGCAGTTTATAATGCCAAACAGCTTCAGACTCCTAACCACAGTGTATGCCCAACCAATACTTTGGATGTCAGTCTTTTTTAATTGTAGCCATTCTGTTTTAATTTGTGTTTTCCTAATTACTAATGAGCTCACACATCATTTACCATTTGGATATCCTTAGTTATTCTTTTGCTTTGTAAATACATTTTTCAAATTACAGATCTAAACTATCTTCTGCTCTGTGGCCTTAAACCATGAAATAAACGCATTTTTTAAACTATAAAATACCTTCAGGGGTTACTTTTTATCTCCCTATTACAATCTATACAAACCTGTCCATGACCCTGACCATAGACTGACACCATGACATTGCTAGCCTAATAACAGATTCCCCTTACGTCGTTCCTGCTGTGTTCATGTTTACAACACCCAGGTAAGGTGTGTGGTACAGCAGCCCTATCCAACTGGGTGCCTTTCAGTCTACTGGATCCCCCTGCAGCCTCCTGGGGATTAGTACAACTGGAAGGTCCCCCCAGAACCATCCTCAATTAGCCTGCCTCATTTTGGTATCAGTTGAAAAGGAGAGGGGGTTGCAGACATGAAGTAAAAGAACCAACCTTCCAGAATTCCTCTTCCAATTTATCAATCAAGTACAGCAAGATCTTGAATAAATATTGTTTTGTTCAATGTAATTTCATTATAACATTGATGAGATGCCATAGGAATTTAACTCCTGTATATATCAAGTAGCCTATAGTAAAATTCATTTCATTATAAAGCCACTCCTCACTTAACAACCTACCTGTTTAATGACAACTCAGTCTTAGGACAGTTCTCTAGCTAGAGGAATCCCCTTTCTCAGTCTTTGCTTTGTCCCCACAGTCGATTAGTATTCACCACATGAAACATTTGCAATCACGTAGGACTACATATTTCGTTTACAAATGTGTTGTCACATGATATCTACTGAAAGATACTTAACCTCTGGCACCAGAACACACCACAAGACATCTGCCTTTAAGCTCCTCACTTATTGACCAAGGTTGTAGTCGTAGGAACAAAGCTCGGTCGTTAAGTGAGGAGCGCCTATACATTGTTTCATTAAAGCTGCAGAACCTATCAACGACATTAAGTGAGGACTTAAGTGTAGAAGGGTAGATCTTCTATGGTTAGAAAAAGGACCAAAGAGGAGAGGACATAAGGAAGTCATACAATTTGAATTCAACATTGAGGTTATAAAAAACGAAGCTCTTCTTAAAGAATGGACTGGTAGGGCAGGAGCTTAAGTGAATTTAAAGTGGGCAATAGAGAATTTACCCAGCAAGTCATTTGTTTTTCTTTTCACTGCTCAAGTTATTTATGGTGTATATACACCATACACTATTCTAGGCCCAGGAGCTACAAAACATGAAAAACCACCCAATTCTCTGCTTTCTCAAAACTTACATTCTGATGTGTAGCGTGGGACAATAAACAGCAAAGAAAGAAAGGAGATAGTTTTGGATAGTTCTAAGTGCTGTAGTATTAATTCTTCATTAGAAAATTCAAACAAATGCAGAATTACACATTGTTGAAAGTGAAATTCCTCTTTCACCTTCCAAATTTTCTCAGAAGTAACCACTAATTAAAAGTTTGGTGTTTACCCTAAAGTTTTTTTCATTAATGAATGGACACACAGTTTTATTTTTATTGTAAACGTGAATAAAGTAACCCTACACACACTATTCTGCTCCCTTTTTTCCTGATTACTGTGTCTTGGCATTATGGCAATATCCACGTGAACACCTACCTGGCGCTGTTCAACTGCTGCATTCTACTGTGTCACCTGTCTGCTTTGCCTTTTTTTAACAATTCCAACAGCAACTAATTTTTCACATTATGCTTCAGTAAACATCTTTATAAATATATATGTACTATATATTCAATACTATAAAAACTGTGTGAGTGTGTGTGTGTGTGTGTGTGTGTGTGTAGAAGTTGTTGTCAAGTAAGGCACTGCACAAGCCCCGGGGAGGACTCTAAACTCTTCTGCCCATTGCCTCTTGGTATCAGAGTCACCAAGGGAAACACAACACAGTCAAGCACTGGATGGAAAAAAAAATGACTGACTTACATAGAGAAGAGACAGAGCACCAGTCCCCCATGACCAGCAGGTCTCTCTCCAAGGTCAGCACAGGGCAATTCACCTACCTGCACTCTGTCATGTGACAGTAGGAGGAACCCTGTCTCCACTCTTTGGAGGACAGATATAGCAGTGGGGTTGGCCAGGTGTCATATAACATACACCACACTTTTAGCAAAGACAAAAGAGTACTCACTGAGCGTGAAACTCGGGGATATCCCCACACACGGGATAAGCCCAGCACAGACTATGTGGGCTCTTTATTTCTTGGAAAGGAAGCATTCCAGACCCATTCTTACGTAGCTGAGTGGAGGGTGTCAAAAAAAAACTCATGAGACTGCCTTTCCTAACAGTAGTGTATAAACACATGGGAAAATTAATACAATTATTCCATGGGATTAATTCCCAAAAGTGAAATTACTGGGTAAAAGGACATGTACATTTAATATTTTGTGGTTATTGCCACATGACTTTCAAAAATACCATACCAATTTGCATTCCTATCTACAATGTATATGTAATCTGTTTTGCTATTTGTCTTTTTCTTATTGATTCATAGGTAACCTTTTAACATATTATGCTAAATAATCCTTTTCTTTATACATGTTGAACTATGTAATTATGTGTATCTGAAGTCATAAATGTAATGCCTCAAACTACAAGTCTCTTGAAAAGTCTTTGCAATTGAACTTTCTTAAAAGTCTAAGAATCACAATATTGTGTTCTACATGGGGAGTCACTCCAAGTAGGAAATATGTCTAACTGCCTCCTGGTTGTAGCTTTAATGTTAAATCATCCTTTGTACAATAAGTACAAAAAATGTGGAAGCATTTGAGAGTTGGAATATATAACATAAAAATTCCTTTGTGCCTAAATAATTCCACAAAACAAGCTGTCAACTACTAATCCATGCATTCAATTATTGACCCAACCAGCTATCCAGCCCTGTAAGTGGGGTAGTAATAGTTGCCATGGCTAACAGACTCCACAGAGTCTTTGAATGGAAGAATACTTAACTGTAAAAGAGGGCCAGGAGAAATGGCTGGATGTGATCTAGGATCTCTAAATGGAAGCCTATAATCCTCCTTGAAGCAGCATAGGAAGATTTGTCTAGTTGAGCGTCTTCTCTACCTGAAAGTCTTCAAATAAAACAAAAATTCAATTTTGAATAACTAGCTCCGTGTTGTACAGGGTCTCAGAAGATATGCTAGAGGAAAAAAATCTTTATCAGAATTTAAAAGCCACTAAAACAAGCTTGTGCAACGTGAAGTCCATGGGCCACATGGAGCCCATAACGGCTATGAATGTTAGCCCAACACAAATTAGTAATTTTTCTTAAAACATGACAAAAATTATGCATGGACCTTTCTTTAGATCAGCAGCTATCATTAGTGTTAGTGTATTTTATGTGTGCTCCAAAATAATTCTTCTACTTCCAAGGTGGCTTAGCAAAGCCAAAACGTTGGACACCTCTGCACTAAATCAAAACATTTCACTTCAGATCAATCAAGCATCATAAATGAATTGCACTAGAAAGCTACTTGCTGATTTATCCTAGTATGATGACTTCCAAGGGTCCACTGCCACACTCCTCCTTTCTTGTATTATACTCTTCCTTGCTTAGGTTCCCCAGGCTAGTCAGTTTCTTTCATTATAGCTTTCATACACTCTTGTTTGTTTAATTGTTTGTGTTTTTCCCTTCATAGCATTTGTTTCATTTTATAATTGTTTTGTTAATTATGTCTCAGTAAGTGGGAAAGTAAAACTGTCTCTGTTTTGCTTGCCATAGGCATTCCAAAAAATATCATTACGAGTCCACGCTCCTATCTAAACTCATAGCAAAGATGTATAATTTAAAAGACATAATTACACTCAGAAAAAGATGAACCTGCATGCAACCTAGAATCAGAACAGAAACACACTGCACTAAGCATAAGCTGAAATGATGGTCTCCTGGGCTCTGAGTATGGAGGCTAATGGAGGCAGCCTACTGCTTCCATTCTTTATGAAAACTGGGACCAACTAGCAGGGCACAGGAGACATTGTCTTACCCATCTATTGAAAAACAGCTGAAAAAATGTCAAGAATACTGATTAGAACTACTCGTTTCTTAGTGTGGTAGGAGTTAGTAGACCCAGTAGAAGAACCAGGATCTGTATAAAGCCACCTGCTGGCTTAGCCACTATTATAAATTTGAAATATGATTGATTTTATTATGTGGAAGTGACCCTAAATCACCAATGTAAATTCTATTTCTGAACCAAAACTGTTTAACAAGCAAAACTAAGGCAAGAGACAGACAGACAGAGACAGAGAAGAAATATTCCCATTTGATATGTATAGCATTATAAAATTCTCAAATATATAAGACAAATAATTTAAAAAGCCAACAAATGCAACAATAGTGATTTAACTTGTGATGAAATGTAAATACTAAGATCATCTGAAAAGCAAGTTTAAGACATGTATTTCAAGATTCTCAAAGAGACGAAGGCAGAAAGGTCATCCACGAAAAGGGAACAAGAAATTATAAAATTAGAATATATTATCAATAAAGGGGGTATATAGTTACCGGGGGGAAACAAATTAAACAGAATAAATCCTAGACTAAACATAGTTCAAGATTGCATTAGCTAATAGAAAGTTAATAATGAGGAATTCATCCACAACAAACATAGAGAAAAATTTTAATTGAAAAAAAAAATTAAATGACAAGACTACATTGATCAATAAGTGTCTTGTTAGAAATTCCAAAAAATGAGACTACAAAGAATAACAGGGAGAAAAACAAAGTAGACCTTCGCACCCACTAGAATAGCTATAATAAAAATGACAATAACAAGTCTTCTCAAGAATGTGGTAAGGTTGGACCCTCATACATTGTTGGAAAACAGTTGGGCAATTACACAAAATGTTAAATCCTATGACCCAGCATTTCTATTCCTAGGCAAATACACAAGAGAATTGAAAACATGTCTGTACAAAAACTTGTACACAAATGTTCATAGAAGCAGTATTTGTAATAGCAAAAAAGTAGAAATAATCCCGATATCCATCAGCTGATAAATAAATTGTGGTATATCCATGCAATGGAATACTATTCAACCATAAAAAGGAGTGAAATAGGAATACATGCTGCAATGTGGATGAACCTTGAAAACATGAGGCTATGGGAAAGAGGCAAGATACAAAAGGTCATATATTATATAACTCCATTTATATTAAATATCCAGAACAGATAAATTCATAGAGACAGAAAATAGATTAGTGTTTGCCAGGGGCTGGGGGAAAGGGTGAATAGGGAGTGATTGCTAATGGTTCTGAGGTTTCTTTTTGGAGTAATAAGAGTGTCCTGGAATTAGATAGTGGTGATGGTTGTACAACTTTGCAATATACTAAAAATAACCAAATTATACACTTTTAAACAGTGAATTTTATGGTGTGTCAATTATATCTCAATAAAACTATTACTTAAAAAATTCAATGCCTACAAATTTAATGGTATTGCAGAAAGGCTTTAATCCAAAGATAGAAAACATGAAGAGGGTGCCAAGCAGGTTACATAAAAGTAAATCCTTGTCTAGCTGCACCATAGTAAAATGTGAAACATCATCAGTAAAGAGAAATCTAAAAAAAATCTACACAAGATAAAAGACACATTACCTACAAAGGAATAGCAGGCAAACTAAAGGTTTTATATCAGACATAGTGTATGCTAAAAGACATTGTAAAATATCTTTTCAAAACTTAAGGCAGTAGGGGGAGGGATGGAAAAGTTCAAGTCCAAATCCTGTATTTAGTTAAACTAGGATTTAAGACTGTAAATTTGAGAATTTTGAATTGTACAAATATTAGAAACTTTTATAATTTTTTTTTCTAGAAGATAATGCCAAAGGATATACTTCAGCAAGAAGAATATTGACTAGATCAGGAAAGAATAAAAGAAGGAAGACAAATGCAAAAGCAGATAAACCAAAAAGTTAAGATTTGTTTAGAACTTATTTCTTTCCTGCTCCTAAAACATTAATATTAATTAGCATAAACTATTTCAAAAGTCAATTTTATAAAGTGAAATAAAAATTTCACTTTTTTTAAGTGAAATAAAAATTTCAGACAAAAATAACTAGAAAGAAAAGAGGCAGAAAATTCAGTGGGTAAATAGTACTAAAGTCAAAACTATTTTCAAAAATAGCAAAAGAGAAATACAAGCTACTCAATTTTCTTCATAGCAATAGTGAAACTGCTACAATTTTATTAGTGTATAATTAACATACAATAAGCTACATATTAAAGGTGGAAATTGTCATGAGTTTTCACATATGTATATAACTGTGAAACTATCATCACAATCAAACTGATAGACTTACTCATACTCCTAAAATGTTTTCAAGTGCCACTTAGTAATTCATTCCTTCTTTCCATCCCTGCTGATGCCCATCCACCATCTGCTCCTTTCAGTAGATGTTAGTCTTCATTTTCTAGAATCGTATGTAAATGTAATATTACACAATATACTTAATATACTCTTTTTGTCTAACCCCTTTCACTCAGCAGAATTATTTTGAGATTCATCTATAATGTCACATAAAATATTACCAGGAGTTCATTTCTTTTTATTCCTTTTTATGGATCAACCACACTTTGCTTCTCCATTCACCTGATGATGATATTTTTAGTTTGGGGCTATTGCAAATAAAGCTGTCATGGACATTCATATACAAGTCTTTGTATTAACATTGATTTCATTACTCTTAAAGTATCTAGGAGAAGAATGACTGGATGGTATGAGAGATGTATAATTAACTTTCTATTACACTCTTAAAACATTTTTGCAAACTCTTTTCCAAAGAGGTTGTATCATCTTTTATTTATAGTAGCTTTTTTTGTGTGTAAATTTCTTTGGAATTTTTCCATGGACAATGATATCATCTATGAATAAAGATACTTTGGGTTCTACTTTTCAAATCTGTATGCATTATTTAATTTTCTTGCTTTGTTGCACCAGCTAGAATCTCCAAGAAATGGTAATAGCAAACATCCTTGATTCATAACCGAGAGGGAAAACATTTGGTTTTTCAGCATGAAGTATAATGTTACTATAGGTTTTTCGTAATTGTACATTATCATATTGAGATTTCCTTATAATCCTAATTTGTTGAAAGGGATGGATGCTTTATTTTACCAAATTATTTACATTCCCTTCTAAGCACTGTTTTATCTGCATCTCGAATTGATGTCATATCATTTTTATTCAGTTCAAAATTTTTTCTAATTTCTCTTCTGGTTTTTTCTTTAACTCACACTTTGTTTTAGAGGTGTGTTATTTAGTTTCCAAATACTTGGGGATTTTCCAGATATCATTTTGTTACTGACTGCTAATTTAATTCCATTGTGATCAGAGAAAATACTTTATATGACTTGAAATTTTTATATGACACAAGACTTATTTCATGGCCCAAAATATGATCTCTCAGTAAATATGTTGTGTACGGTGCACATGTTGAATAAAACGTGTCTAAGTGTCATTTAGATTAAATGTGTTGATAGTGTTATCAAGTCTTCTATATCTATACTTATTTTCTGTTTCTTTGTTCTGTCAATTGGTGAGAGTGGGGTACTGAACTTATGACAATTACTGTTGTTTTATATATTTCTCCTTGCAGTTCTATCGGGTTTTATATCACATAGTTCTGAAGATCTGCTATTAGGTATATAATTTTTAGCACTGTTATATCTTATTGATTAATTGCTTTGTTTATCATTATGAAATAAACTTCTTTATTCCTTGCTTTGACATTTACTTTGTCTGATATTAATACAGCCATTACAGCTTTTTAAGAGCTAGTGTTAAAATAGTATATCTTTTCCCGTCCTTTTACTTTTCATCTATTTGTATCTTTATTTTAAAGTATTTTTCTTATAGGCCCAAACAGATGGTTGGGTCTTACTTTTCTTTATCCAGTGTGAAAATCTTGCTTTTTAATTGAGATGGTTATATCATTATATTCAAAGTAATTATTTATATGAATGAGTTTATAGTTGCCATATTGATAGTTGTTGTATGCTTGTCTCAATTGTTCTTTATTGTTTTCCTCTTTCAAAGCCTACTTTTGAATTAACTGAGTATTTTTAATTATACTATTTTATTGCCTTTTTTGGCTTATCTAATCTTTGTTTTATTTTTAGTGGTTGGTTTAGGGTTTATAGATATTTAACTTGTCACAGCTAAGTTATTCTTTTTGCTTTACATGATAATTATCATTTAAAGATGGTTAAAAATAAGAAAGAAAAATGTTTACTTCCATAGTCCTCATTCCTTTGTGTGGAGTCCAATCTTCACTTGGTTACCATTTTCTTTTTGCATGCAGCAATTTGATTATTATGTGCTTTGGTATATTTTTCTTCATTTTTCTTGTGATCGCAGTTTGTTGTATTCATTGAACCTGTGGGTTTATAGTTTTCACCAGACTTGAAGAATTTTTAACCAATATATCTTCAAGTATTTTATTTCATCCCTCCCTTCTTTCTTTGAAGACTAGATAGATAGATAGATAGATAGATAGATATTTGTCTCTGTGAATTTGTCCCACAACTCACTGATGTACTGTTAACTGGTTTATTTGTTTGTTTGTTTGTTTCAAGACTTTGTCTGTATCAAACACAATTATGCATTTTACCTATATTACCTCATTTTCTTCCACAGCAAACGTATAAGTTACATAATATTATCATCCTATTAACAGCACTAAAAGTTAGGCTAACTTGCCCAGATTACATAATTAGTGATTGGAATACCAGCATTCTAACCTAGACAGTCCACCTCCAGACCTTATCATTACTCTTACCATAGCAAAAGAGAACACAGATAAAATCCTGGGAAAGCTATGGAAAACAACTACCTCTCTCCTTCTCTTGTTTTCTTCAGGGCTATGTCATTCAACATATCTCAAAAGTGATATGTGACCATAGTTAATATGCATGCATTCCAAGTTCTTGTACTGCTCTTCCTAAAACAGTTAAGGTATTTAATGCTGGGTAGCATCAACCATGAGCTCCATCTGGTACCTATCTTTGGTGTGACCCCAGGTCCCAGGAACAGCTGGCACAACAACTGGAGTTTAGCTTGGTACACGGACCAAATCCATCACATAAATTTTAGACTTTTTATCCAATTCATTGAATCTAGAAATTCAGTATTAAAAGATGTGACACTTATATTACAACTATAACTCATCTTCTCATTTCTTAAGGGCTCTTTTGACATTTGGCCAACTTTGAAAGTTCATAAAAGAGTTCCTGTCCAGAGCAAGAAATAAGTAATAATGCTAAAATGGTCTCCAAATGTATAAGAGTTAACTATAAGCCACACTGTCTGTCATATATAGACTCATTAACATAATAGCTACACTGAAAATAAGCTTCCAAAAGTAGGAATCTGGAGGAAGAGCTGAAAATTCTTAAAATAATAGAAAAATGGTAGAAAAGGCAATGTTTCTAGGACTTGGTTCTTCTCAGGTACATCTCACCCAGAAGTTCTCTTTTCCCACTCCATCAGGATAGGGTCAGAATAAAAACATCTAATCCAAGGGAAGCAGTGAGGGCAGTCCACGGAAGAAGGTGGGTCAGGCTGACCAAACCAGAGGGACAGGTTGAACAGAAGATTAGTCAAGACAGGACCAAACTAGTGTGCCCACCCATTTCTTTAACCAATATTTATTTGGCATTCTTCTAGGTTGTGCCTACTTGAAAAAGTGGTAACACTTGGTTGCAAAATTAAAATCAAGCTTGCTTAGCAGATAACGGGGAAAGATGGAGGGGGCAAGGGCAGAAATTGGGAACTGAGGAAAAGCAAAGAGTTCAGAAGCCATTGTGAGGAAACAGCCGGGCTTCACCTGAATGAATGACCACAACTTGCCTCTAAAAGTGACCAGGTTTTGTTCCAGGCTTGTGAGTGGCTGTCTGATACACAGCCGCTGTGCTGGAGAATTTCCACTTTCTTCTCCACCTTCTATGTTTTGCTCTGTGCCCCTGGAGGCTATTTAAATGGATTGCATCAACGGGATGTGCTGCTCTCTGGCTTCCTCCTGGGCTTCACTGAGCAGAAGCACCAAAGGATCAGAGAGTGAGTGGTGAATTATTTATTCCTCCAGCTTCCTCCCTTCAGGATCCACAGGTTAAGGGGATGCCAGGACTAAAGATCTCGGATTCCAGAGGGCGGGCCTCTGCGTGCTGCCTCTCTGCCCTGGGTTTGGGTAACGCTCCCTCCTTCACTCCCTCAGAACTGGGGTGGCAGAGCCGCCTGCTATTTTCAGCCACTGGCTACTGCACTCGCTGTGTAACTTTCTCAAACCCTGTCCATACCTCTGTAAATAGTCTCTTTATTCAACTCCTCTTAAATTATCTTAATTTGAGTGTTTCCTGCTGCATTTTAAACATGCAGTTGCTAGGACCAAGCATGCAATGATGAGAAAACAGAATCCCCTAATATACAAAAATAAATAAGTAAAATAAAAGTGAGGTTAGATACTGGGGTGAAAAGCAGGACTGAAGAGAAAGCCCTGAGATGGGAAAAGAAAAGGAGAAGCAGTGCCTACGATAGGGCTGGCACATGTGGTCAGATGAGATTATTGTGGATGGTTAGCCATTTGCATGGTCACTCTTGTCTGGAACCTAGAAGAATATGACTGGTGAGGCCACTGTGAGATTAGAGGGTATTTGAAAGTCCTGAGACACCCAGAGTTGTGACCATTTCAATATACATTATGATTAGGGCGAACAAGGCCACTCATCAGACATCTGCTCTGGGTCTACCTTCAGTTCTTAAATCGCATAAAAATACACTGTAACAACATTCCAATATGCTCACAGGGAGGAATGCTCCCCTCTAGGAACAAGATCATATTTTCTAAATAAAAACACACATGCAGTAATTTAAGTGGATTATTTTCATGAAACATAACTCTCCATTGTCCTTCAGCCTTTGAAATTTACCGTATCTGAGTTGCTATAGAATGTTACATTCCGTTGCCCTATTTCTCTTAAAAGGTTTTGTTCTATTACAGTGATTTTTACCAACAGGTTGTTTCTAATTTTATAGATACTTAATTGTGTATATTTTTCAGATGTGTTGTGATGGTATGAGTGAGGGGAATCGGTCCACCTTTGGGTCATTTATGTCACCTATGCATGACCGCCCTAAGCTCAGAATTATTTATTTGTTCAATTAGGGAGTGCTGGTAGCAATCAATCTCATTTTAAGCATTCTTACAATCAATGACTTCATGGTAGTTTCATGAGCGCTTCCTGCTCTATGTAAAATCTACAATGTAAATACAAAATCTAGTATTCTAATAAGGGAGAGCTCCTTTGTAAACTTTATTAAAGTGGGTCAGATGGACATTTCTATAGTCAAATAAAAATGTTTCTTCAAAATGAGTTTTATTTAATTCTCTGCCCCCACTATCAGTTTAGTCTAGCTAGGTCAAGCAAAATACATTTGTTACAATTAACCTTGTAATTATTATGTGGTAATAATTTTAAAAATGATTTGTGCAGTTACAAACATTTCACAATAGCCCAAAATATGAAACATTCTATAGAGTCTTCTATCTCACCATAGTAGCAAATACTATTTCTTTATGTTTAGCTTTATCTGACTATTGAACTTCAACCTGATTTGTCACACTTATGGCAAAAGACTAAATAATTTCAAAAGATCCACCACTGCCCTACAGTTCTATTTCAGATTCATGGGACGAGACATATTTCAGTAAATTCCAGAATGTAAAAGGAAGCCACATAGCTACATCTATTAAACTTCTTTAAGTGTAAGAAACTCTCCAAGTGGTTATGCTTAAAGCTATTGTCACTTTTTTTCCATTTCACACCAAGAATTTGGTTTTATGAGCCTTACATGGATGAGATAAATCCTGATTTGTTAATTAATTCATTAATAAATAGTTATTGTATACCTTTTGTGCAAAAAATGCTACAGGGAAACAAAATACATGTATCTTACTAGATAACATCTATTTTAAATTCTCTAATTACAGTGTATTTTTCTTCCATCCCAGATAATTTAAATTAAATATTTTTGCTCAATTAGTTGTCCTTTATTTGTCTTCCACTAAACTTCTAAGAAAAAAATAACCCTTGATGCCCTGCCATAGCTATATCCCAGGAGCTTATGACACAGCTCTCAACAAACAGATATTTTAAAAAATATTTGTTATAAATGAATGGCCTAAAAATTACTTGGGAGGACAATGCACACTTTTTATTTAAAGTTTATTACCAATACAAGGAGAAAGTGATGGGTCAGACGATAATTCAGAAAAGGAGGTGTCAGGTGAGACGGAGTCCCAGCTGAGATTGGACAGAGGACACCAGGGTGTGGTTTGGGGGCAGGCGGAAGCGGTGCTAGGGAGGGAATCTGGCCTTGGTCTCACAACAGTGAGTCTTAGATGCCCACATATTCAATCATGGAAATCCACCCAAAGTCTGGAAGAAGATTAGGCTCATTACAGGGCACATCACCTGAACAGCACCATGAATTAATATGTTTTACATAAATCTAGTTGGTGTGTCATACTCACAACTATACTCCAGTGTGCCTTATGGGTTAAAAATATGACTCAATAATGAAATTTTTAAAGCCATTCTTTGGTTCAGGTATGGGAAAGCACATACTATAGAATTCACCCAGTTGTCAGATGTGATTAGTACCTAGTAAGCGTTGACAGGCCATGTCAGGGTTTAGTACTACTAGATAGCAATATCCACCATGGGTGTCGGTTGGAGAATGGTTGCAAGTAATTCCTGACTCACAGGCATGCTTTCACAGTTAAGAACTCTTTGTAATCATTCGAGGTAATGGGAAAGCACAGAAGGCAAGAACAAGGCAAGAATGCCCTCAATTACTATGACTGGAGGCATCAGTCAATTCATTTGACAAGAGAAACCATGAGTGTAAGGACTGGAAATGAGGAGATAAAACTGTGCCAATTTACAGGTGATATAAATGCAAGACTATCAACTGAAAAACTACAACCAGGAAATTTACGGGTTCCCTGGTGGTGCAGTGGCTAGGCTTCAGTGCTCTCAACACGGCGGCCTGGGTTCAATTTCCAGCCAGGGAGCTACCCAAGGAAGAAAAAAATAAAATTAACCAATAAGATATAAAATTGGCATAGAGAAATTAATAATACAATATACATAGAAACAATTACTGTAGTTGGAAGATATAATTGAGAGAATTTAGTGCTCACCTATATCAGTTGCTCATTTCTTTCTATGGAACATAGAAAAACTTGACCTCCTAGCCCTCCTGCAGGCTAGTAAGCCCGTGTAACTAATTCTAGTGTGAGGTCAGCTGTGAAGTTACCTTAGTGCAGGAGCCTGGACTGCTGAATCAACTCTCAGAAAGTCGCCTGACCTGCACTGGTCTTTGCGTGAGTGAGAGACAAGACTTAGCTGTATTTTGTGACTAAGACTTAGGCCCTTACTTTTTACCACAGCCCAGCCTAACTTTTTACATTAGTGGTAAAAAAATAAAATAAAATAAAATAAGGTTAAAATGCTAGAAATTTTTGAGTTAAAATATGAGAAGTCTATATTAGAAAATTTAACAAATGTTGCTGAGGGACACAAAGTTAGACTTGAACATCAAGAAATAAATAAGTTATTACATAATAAAATCTAACATCATAAAGGTATCAATCCTTCCTATGTTAATGTATTCATTTGAATCCAATAACAACACAGTTTTTCTTTCTAGAATTAAACAAAATGATTCTATATTTTATAAGAGAAGTATTTACAAGAAAACAGTGGAAAAAAAGAGCAAATATTGAGTGGGTCTACCAGATAGTAAATCAAAACATAAAGCCTCAATGTTCAAAATAGTATGGGCGAACCAAGAAATAGATTAGAAAGCTAGAAACTGGCACAAATATGCATAAGAATTTAGTATAAGGCGTAATGTTGGCTCGATGTGCTTAAAATGGACTTTAAAAAAATGAGGTTGGTACAACAGGTAATTATCCAAAAGGGTAAAACTAAAGCCACACTTCACGTGACAAACATATGAATTGAAGATGGTTGAGCCAAAGGACAAATGTGTCTCTTTATAATGAGATATTGTTGAGCTCTCTGCTATACAATTTATATCACTTGATCCAAATGTTCCAAGATCTAAAAGTAAAAAATAAAATTATACAATTATCAGAAGAAAGCGTGTATGAATTCCTTTACTTTTAAAATCGGGCGGTGGTAGTGTGAGGCATTATATGTACATAGGCACAATAGTGGAGTTTGCTTTTGTTCTGGTGGCAAAACTGGACACCATCAACAAGCACCCCTTCAATGACTTCCAGTTCTGACAGGTATAAAGCATGGACCTGTAATAACTGGTGTAACTGGTGCTCAGAAGCTGCAGTATGTATCTCAGGCAACACTGGAAATATGGCCAGTAGGATGGGGCAGCACTGGAGTCCTGGACAAAACATAGGTTATGGAGGAGACAAGCCTCATTCTGCAGACCCTGGGGCACACATGCATGTATCAAGGAATTATCAACATAAAAGAAAAGGAGAAACTGAAGATGTACTTTGTGAACTCAGAAATGTCAAGACCCCTTTCCCAGAGCAACTTGGCTTCCTAAAGAGACACGTTTTGTCGAGAAGAGTATTTTTAGGACGGTACAATGCACTTTCTGACGGCAATTGTTGCCCCTCATTCTTGATGTGCATGCTCTGTTCTGTCCTCCAGAGCCTCTGCAGACTCATTCCTGTGACCTGACAGCATATTGTTTGGTATCTAATATGTGCTAAGATCACTCTGCCACTTGCACTGTGCTTACTCCTAAGGGAAGGAAAAGGAGTGTATGAAATAGGACAAAAGCATTCAAAGAACTAATAAAGATGATCGAGTTCAAACAAAAATTCTTAAGGCAATAATATGCACTAGGGGGTGTGTATATCTTCTGGTGCATGTTTTTTTCCGGAAAATATAGTAGCTTGCCAACCACATCCGCTAGTCTGCTATTAAAACACACAGTAGTTTTAAATTGATTCTCTCACCCCGCATGGAATTTGAGTGTATTCACCCATGTTTCTCATGGCCAGTGGCTGTCCATGGCCCCATTTAGGATCTGTGGCTCTGTCACCTTGCTCTCTTATGTCATACAAGCAGCTTGTAGCCATCTATCACCAGAATTAGTTCTCACAACCAAGGACAAGTTTATACCAAATACATCTGATGCTTTGATGCCATTGTCTTTTTTAAGGTTAATTCATTAGAAGTTTTATGTATTTTGAAAAAATAATAAATAAAATAATGTTGGCCTGTGGTAGGCCTTTTTAACTATAATTCAAAATGCAGAAACCATAAAAGAACACATTAATGAATTTAACTACTTTAAAATTTTTACACATAGCCAAAAATTATAAACAATCAAAAAACAAAAAGCAAACTGAGAAAAAATATTTCTATACTTGTCCCAGTTAAAGGGTTAATCTGGCAAATATATATATAAGTGCTAGTTAGTAGACACTAAGAAGAAAAAGCAATATCCTGTAGAAAACTAGGCAAACAGCATAAATACCAATGCACCAAAAAAATTATAAATGACCCTTAAACGTGAAAAATACTCAACTCATATTAGAAACTGAAAAATTAAAACTACGCTTAGACCTTGGTTTTCATTCATCAGATTGTTAAAAATCCAAAAAGTTAACAACACAGCCTGTTGCCCACACCAGGAAAGCAGCCCCCTCCCCCATGGGGACACAGGACTACAAACGCCACAGGCAGGGGTTTGGCAACATCAAACATTAAGAAACGCCTTTACACTTTCATCTATTAAGCCTCTGTGTAGTAATCTATCCCTCAGGCATGCCTGCAAAAGGACAAACTGAAGCTGTTTAAAGCTATCTCTTTCAGCATTGTTAGAAATAACGAGATTGGAAACTATCCACACAATGGAATGCTATGCACATATAAAAAAAAAAGTGGCTTCAGGTCAAGATGGTAGAATAGGAAAAAGTTGTGCTCACCTCCTCCCACCACCACCTGAAAATTACAACTAAACTGAGGTAATTCACTGAGAATTACCTGAAATCTAGCTGCACAGAAGTCCTATGACTAAGAAGAAGCTACTTTGAGATTGATGGGAGGGGCAGAGACCGAAGAGTCTGGTCCCACACCCACATATGGTAGTTAAAAATTAGGAGGGATATCTCTGCTGTGGAGGCCCCCCTGAGGAGTTCCAGCCCCAAACCATGCTCGCCAGGCCAGGACCCCAATGCCAGGAAGAGAAGTGCCCACAACTTCTGGCTGTGAAAACCAGCAAAGGTTGTGGCTGAATGAGATGGAGGGCTGCTGGAGTCCCAGGTATTCTTCCTAAAGGACTCACTCACAGGTGGACTCACTAGCTCAGAGCTCCCGCACTGGAGAGCACCAGGTCAAAAGGCTCCAGGGACAGACAGGAGGAACTGACTCGTCAGGTTGTAGGGCAAGCATTAAAGGTTTACTCAGCCGTAAAAAAGTATGAAATGTTGCCATCTGTAACAACATGGATGAACCTAGAGGGTATTATACTGAGTGAAATAAGTCGGACAGAGAAAAACAAATACCATTTGATTTCACTTATATGTGGAATCTAAAAAACAAAATAAACAAAACAAAAGCAAACTCATAGATGCAGAGAACAAAGTAATGGTTGCCAGATGGGAGGGGATTGGGCAACTGAGTGAAAAAGGTGAAAGGATTAAGAAGTACAAATTGGTAGTTACAAAACAGTCATGAGCATAGAGCACAGCATAGGGAGTATAGTTAATAATATGTAATAACTACGTATGGTATCAGATGGGCACTAGATTTATTGGGGTGATTACTTCATAACTTGTATGGATGCCTAACATTATGTTATACACCTGATACTAATATAATATTGTATGTCAACTATAATTGAAAAATAAAAAAGATATTATCACAACGACAACAGCAAAGAAAATGATTGGCAATAGAGAAAAAATAAAAAGCAAGATCTCTTTGACTGTCCTCTTCTGGGTGTCGGCTTAAAATGCCCTCTGCCTGTATCTTATGAGCATACCGGCACATCTCATTTTATGGTGCTTCACTTTATTGCATTTCACTGATAACTGTGTTTTTTATAAATTGAAGGTTTGTGACAACCCTGTGCCAAGCAACTCTCTGAGGTGCCATTTTTCAGATTATGATTAGCAGTTTTTAGCAGTAAAGTATTTTTTTAGTCAAGTTACATATATTGTTTTTAGACATAGTGCTATTGTATACTTAAAAGACTATAATATAGTGTAAACATAACTTTTATGCACACTAGGAAACCAAAAACTTTATATGACTCACTTTATTGAGATACTTGCTTTATTGTGGTGGTCTAGAACAGAATATCTCTGAGGTAGTCCTATACATTGTGATTGCATTTAGCACCAGGTTAATATAAGATAATATCCTCCTCTCAACATCTCCCCTTAATTACATCTTTTGCCATAGCAACAGTCAAAGGCTCCGAAACTAAGAAATAAACATAACTCTGGGGCCATCTTTCAACTCAATATACCTTCCAGAAAATACTTATCTGATCAAAAATGAACATGGAGTGTTCAGCATTACCACCTGCCTTAACTATCCCTCTGAATCTGGGTACAAATTTCACAGCATCATCTTTTTCTGCATTGGCAGGATCACCAGACAGCTTCACATTTATTAATTCATGCCAACTGCTGATAAAACCAGCCCATACTAGGAGTAAGTGCTCTATTTCAAATATAAGCAGCTTTCTATTCATAGTGCAATGTTGTTGCAAGATGTTAAAGGATCTATACTTTGTTTCTATATTCATAGAATATTTCAATATGGTTTGTACCAAGCTGCATGCAAGCCCAGGCCTCATTCTCTCTTCACTTTACTATCATCATGATCAAATCTCTTAATCACATCTAATTTACTTTTGATGTTATCAGTTTTCATTTTTTGCTGCCAATTCCCTCTCTCAATTATATACTTATATAAAAGGTCACATGGGTTTATCAATGGAAGACATATAAATACATGCATTGCTGTGTGTAAATTGAAGAACAGATACACAGTGACCCATTACCAACAGACAAAGAGACAAGGCATGATAGGTCACAGATCATGATGCACATCTGCTACTTATGTAATGATTTTCAGACTGAAGAGCTAACAGCAAAGTTTATATTTTATGTATTTACTCACAGTTAAAATATCATCATGATAACTGATTTTTGAACCATGTTTTGGAGGGACTGATGTGACCTCACTAAAGTGTAGTAACTAAAATTCATGCATATCAGAATCATACAGAAAGAAGACTGTCTATATATACCAGAACGTCTAAAATTTAAGACAGATAATACCAAGTGTTAGTCAGGGTACGGGGCCTCTGGAACTCTCATACCGTGCTGGCAGATATACAAAGTGGTACAATTTCTTTGTAAAACTCTTTGGAAATTATTTCCTAAAGTGCAATCACACATACTCTTTGAACCAGCAATTCCATTCCCAGGTTCTTACCCAACATAAATTTATATTTCAGTGTCCCAAAAGACAGGTTTGAAAATGCTCATAGCATTATTTGTGATATCCAAACCTGGTACTAACTAAAAGGTCCATCAATAGCAGACTGGTACAATGACACAATTGAATGTTATACGGCAATGAAAATGAATAAACCACTGTTACATCAACGTGTGTCTCATGAACAATGTTAGAGATGACAGAAACGGTGCAAAAAAATACATGCTATAAAATTTCATTTGCATTAAGTTAAAAAATAGTCAAAACTAAGCTATGGTGTCAGACTAGTGGGGTGTGGGAGAATAGTGACTGGGAGGGGGCACACAAAGGGTTTTAGAATGCTGATAATTTCTTTTTATCTTAACTCAGGTCATTTTAAAAATTCATTGAACTATACATTTATAATTTGTGCACTTTCAGTGATAACAGCATACTTCAATAAATAAATTGATTGTTCTAAGATGATGGGGCCATATGGAAAGTACTCAGGCACCAACCGGATGGTGATCCAACATGTCAAAGTTGTGGCATCAGCATCAGAAAACTAATAAGTTTAGTTGATTCAAGTGCACTTATTCAATGAAACATTCTGAGTGTATAATAATCCTAAAACAAGAGAATTTGAACTATTGATAAACATGACAACTTACATAAACTGCTAGGGAATTATGGTTAAGTGAGAAAAAGACCATCTCAAAACATTACATACTATATGATTTTGTTTATATAACATTTTTGAAATGACAATATTCTAGAAATGGAGAACAGATTAGTGACTGTGAGGGGTTAGGGATCAGGATGGGTTATGAGGGTATGGTGAGTATGATTACAAAAGGGCAATTCAAGGGATGCTTGTAGTGAAGCGACTATTTAGTACCTTGACTATAGCAGTAAGTACACAGGCATACACATGAGAAAATTGTATAGAATTAAACACACACACACACACACACACACACACACACACACAAGTGCAAGTAAAATTGGGGGAATCTGAATAAGATGAGGGGGAATGAATGTCTATATCGCAGCTACAGTGTTGTACCATGGTTTTGCAAAATGTTACCAGTATAAAAACAGGTTAATGGGTACACAGGAATTGCTCTGTATTATTCAATACAACTGAATGTAAATCTACCATTATGTCAATAAAAAGTTTAATTAAAAAAAAGAGAACTTCAAAACAGGTACCATTTGAGACATCTATTAAATCAACTACTTACTTAGAAAATCAGTAACTAAAGAGAAATAACTAAGCATTGCCAATAGGCACTTGAAAAGAAGCAATTTGCTACCCCAAAAATATGCTTTTTTGGGATATTGCTTTTAAGCTGGTTATTAAGGAACAAAAGACTCAAAAAAAAAAAAAAAGAAAAGAAAACCAAAACAAACAAACAAACAAAAAACACCTTTGACCTCTCCACTAACTGCCTAAAAGGAATTCAGATAGAGGACCTACTCCCAAAAAAGGAGATATCAATGCATATAACTACAGCTTAATATAAACTTGTGTGTGATAGATCCCACTCATTGTTAAAGATGGCCCAGCAAACATTTATTTACCAAACATTTCTTTTTCCGTCTCCATGTGAATTGCTTTCCTGCCCTTTGAAGTCCCAAACCGTAATTCCTCTTTCCTTCTTCACTCCAGAATGATACATAAGCTCCAACTGCCCCATCTGCCCTTGGGTTTCATTTTTTAAGGCACCCTCAAATGTGCACTTGGGTAATAAACCTTGGACATTAATCTACCTCTTTAATTTGATTATTAGCCCAGCTAGAAGGATTTACAAGGTGGGAGAAAAATTATTTTTTTAAGTCCTCACACACTGTATATCAAGGAAACCAAGTGAAGACAGATTTTTACAGGAGAAATCTAGCTACAATGTAGAAGGAATGATTGAATTAGAAAAATCATTCTTTTAATACCTAAAAAGATTATTGACTCATGCAAGGATTGTGTCAGTCTTAAATATATTAGACATATGTTTACTATGTCTCTTTCAGTTCCTGGTGGGAAAGTGTAACTGTCTAATGAAGTAACCAGATGCTCATTACACTAATTTAATAATCTGAGATTATAATCTAAATTAATCAGATTTTTAAATTTCCTGATGTGATATAATACAACTCACACATTACCTATCATTTGTATAAATGTAAATGTTTATCCTTAAGCTTTTATATCTAACTTCTAGTTGATAAGAAATATAGGTGCTAGAAGAACATAAACTGCACCATGAAGAAGCAACAAGAAAAATTCAAAGATGTGACAACCCACAGGATGGCACCGGAGCCTCTTCAACATGTAGTGTCAGAAGCTTAAAAAGGGGGGAGTTTGTAGCAGGGATATAATCAGTACAACTTCAGGTGCTCCTCTATATTTTCCAAATTTCCTTGCTATTATTTTGGTTCCCTGCAGCCAGTTTTGGCCAAAGAACCTTTGAGTGTATATTGATTCTGGGCCAAAGCAGTTAAGAGCCAGTGGTACTCCCCATTCCTCTCTTGGGGGCCACCATCCAGATCCAGTGGACCAAGTGCAAGGTGGGAGAGAGTCACCCAACCTTTGTTGACTTAAGCAAGTGAAATGCCAGGCTTTATCAGCTGCAATATCTAGCATTAATTATTCCTCACCAATATAGGACCTGAGCTCAATTAAAAGAGACTCAAGCACAAAGCCACAGGTGCACTGTTTGCTTCTGGATTGGCTCTCAATCTGGATAAACTGCTGAAAACAATATTTGGGAGTCAATTGAAGAAATTCAAATATGGGCTGGGTATAAAATTTTGACCTGCAAAGTTGGAGGCTGTTAATTTTGAAAACAAGTTACAAAACAACTTTGTATTACACTTACGTGTGCATTATGTATGTGTATGTATGTTAGAGAAAGGGATCACACGTCTACATTTATAATATATGGAAGTGTTAATAGTGGCAAACTTTGGGTGTTAGGGGCATAGTTGTTTTACTTATTTTTGCTAATCCACAATGAACTGCTTTCATAAAAGCAGTTTGCATAAAAGGGTTACTTTTTAATTAAAAAAAAAAATGATTACTGGCAAAACTGTGGTATTGTGCTTAGGCAAAAATAGGGTTAGGGGTCAAGTAAACCAAGTTTTGATCAAGGAACAAATTTGGGAACAGAACAGAGCTAAAGGCTGAGAAAAATGCCAAGAAAAGAATACTAGAAGTTTTTGCTCTTGCTAAAATTGCTTAATTTCAGAAGCAGCCTTTTCTCAAATCAGTTATAGTTTTCCCCATGGGCCAGCCATATTCCCATCAGATAGGTCTTCCACGGCTTTACAGGACCCTGAACGCTTGCTATCCGACAACACTCTGCAATGGCAGAACTGTTCTAAATCTCTGTTATCCAATATGGTAGCCACAAGCCACACACAGTGACCAAGCATTTTAAATGTGGCTGCTGTGACTGAGAACTAATTTTTTTTTACTTGATTTTAATTACAATTTAAATTTAAATAACCATAAATGCAGACCCCAACCCCTGATCAAGGACGGTGGACCCTAACCCAGCCACTGAAAGCCTACTGTGTAGGAGTTAAAAGAGTGGTAGTTCCTAGGGATGTCGGCTCTTTTTCTACAGGAGACAGGCTCAGCTGTGTTTGGACTCCCTCCTCACTGAACTGTTTTGCCCTCTGATGTTTAGTGTCCTTCATAACGAGGCTTTGATAATGTTGCTTCTGGATATTTCTCCTGTGGGATCTCTCCTCCTGAGGCATTTCTTCTGTAAGATCACTTTCCAGGACAGTTAAATATGAAAGGCTCCTCCCTGCTGCCCTGAGTCACTCTTGGTCATGCCAGTAGCTGAAATTGAAACATTGCTCAAAGTTGCATTCCTAGGTGGGAGTTTCCATGCCTCCAGGTTTATTGCCCAAGCAAGGGAGGAGAAAAAAATTACTTGACCACAGAGTTGCAAAATAGGCTATTAAAGGCTATGATTTAGATATGAACTTTGAGGGGGGGAGGGGGCGGCAGAGATGTTTTTTGAGCTTCCTAAAACTGAGCCTGGAATGCTTTGCATAGAAAAGGAAGGAGCAAAGACAATGGGGCCCTCTAAAAGAGAAGAAATGACAAGGACTTGAGGGAAAGGCCTACGGGAACTGAGAGAGGAGAGTGAGGAAACCGGGAAACTGCTGTTGGGCCACAGAGGCAGAGTGACAGGTGTAACCTAGTCTGCAGGGCATGGAACCTAGTGGAGAACCTAGCCGAAGACACCGTGGGCAGAAGCTCACAAGAATAAATAGAGGGGTTACATCTGCAGCAAAAGCTGTGGAGAAATTCATCCACAAGAGGACCCACAGCCCATGCAGTACCCTGATGCCACCCAGGGGTGCAGGTCAAGAAGCAGTATTTGAGTTTGTTACCAGTCTGAAGGCCATGTGTCCAATGCTTCAAAAGGCCCAAACTCCAAACATGGCAATTTGGAGTAATGAAAGGTCTATTGATCAAGGAGGTGCCAACCCAGGAGATGAGACACTCAATCCTCATATCCATCTTAAGGAAGTACACAGTTCAGGTTTCTTTTCTGTCCAGGGCAGGAAAAATGGAAAGGGCTGATTTGTGAAAACTCAAGCCCCAAGCCAAACTCTTCTAATGATTAGCATGCCTAAAGCTGGAGCAATTGGCCTGAAGGCCACCACAGGATTAAAGAAGATGGAGTCAGAGAGACTGAGCATTTCAATGTTACAAATTGACTATCCTGTTAATAAAAAACTTTCCATATTGAAAGCTTTTCTTTAAAAAAAAGTGCTCATTGAGCCATATGGTAGTCAGAAAAAGGACCAGGTCCTGTGTCATGAAATCAGCAGCAGGACTAGATGGGAAAGACACATATGTCCATGGTCATCAGGCTAATGGGGCTCTTATGTAAACAGTTTGGGGCATAAAGATATAAGTTGTTCCATAAGAATTTATATTGACTCTACATAATGGGGTGGGAGAAAGTAGAGTGGGCTAGTTTTGGAATAGCTGCAGAGTCCATAAGGAATAGGCTGACCAGACGTACCATTTTAAACAGGACAGAAAACAACACTACATTCCTGTTTCGAATGATATATGGTAAGCCTAGTCTCACTGGGCTAAATTCAAGGTGTCAGTAGGCTGACCATACATTGAAATGAGACAGTACTGTTGTTTTCTGCCCCATTTAAAATGGCACGTCTCGTCAGCCTAATAAGAAATATTTTCTCTTCAGGATGTGTTGTGGGCAGCAGTTAAGAAAGTTCACTAGTAAGCAGGATGTGGATATGCCTGGTAGTTGGCTACTCAGCTGTTCTCTCTAGAGCAGTGGTGTCCAACCTTTCGGCTTCCCTGGGCCACATCGGAATAAGAAGTGTCTTGGGCCTCACATAAAATACACTAACACTAATAATAGTTGATGAGCTAAAGCAGGTCCCAAAGTAATCTCATAATGTTTTAAAAATTTGTGTTGGGATGCATTCAAAGCCATCCTGGGCCACAGGTTGGACATGCCTGGTCTAGGCAATCTCAGAAATATCTACCTGAAAGTTAATTCAACGTTTCAACATACATTCAAGTATCTAAGCAGTCTTTTGTTGGTTGTGCCTTGCAGTTTGTCGACCAAAAAATAATATCAACTAGGTGTTTCATCACCAAAAATGATGTATTCAGGAAAGAAAAAGGATTACAACACAGCATATAGAGACACAGGAAGCCATGTGCACACTCTGGCTTACATGTCAAGATGCAAGGGTATTTATTGAGAAGAAAAGCAAGTCAGAACCCTAGAGATTTATTATATACATAGAGTTCTTCCTATAGGGTTCTTGCTATTAGGATTACTAGAGTGCAAGAACTCCCATGAACCCTCCCATAGACCTTCTTTAAGCAAACATAAACATAAACTGATTATGCTTGCTTAAATTTCAGTTCATCTTTATCAAGTTGCTCACTGATTAATCTCTTGTCTCCTCCTTCCACCCTTTGGCCTGCTGCAGTTTAATTTAGGACACTTCAGAACTTATTTTATTGTCAAGTCAAAAAGACTAGGCCCTAACCTAGAAGAACTGAGGAGTCACTTTGAATTTGTAAGATTATCTGCCATCAGTAGAAACTGAGGCTTGATAGCTAAGATAATTCAATTCTGGAGAAAGAAAGTGCTATGTCTGCAAGCAGGTCTCGTGGCTCATGGAGACTGCACGGAATCTGAGTGTGCTGAAGTTAGTTGGTGGTTAAGATAGCAGATGGCAAGTTTCTTTGAGAGACTGGGGCTTTGAGGACAGATTTCTATGAACAAAGTTATGAAAGGTAGAAAGAGGAGAGCAGACGGCCCCTCTGTCTGTGCTCTCTGTCGCCGGGCAGCAGCTCCTAGAGCAGTGGTTCTCAACCTGTGGGTCACGACCCCTTTGGGGGTCAAACGGCCTTTTCACGGGGGTCGCCTAAGACCATCGGAAAACACACATCAGATATTTACATTACGATTCACAACAGTAGCAACATTACAGTTATGAAGTAACAACGAAAATAATTTTATGGGGGTCATCACACCATGAGGACCTGTATTAAAGGGTCACGGCACTAGGAAGGTTGAGAACCACTGTGTCCTAGAGGCACAAAGAAGACCCCCTAACTAAGTGCAGGCCTCCTCTTAGTATTTGTTATATGCAAAACATTGGGTTAAGTTTTATGGGGAATACACAAAATGATGGAGTAACAGTCAGTCTTCATGCAGCTTTCTGTGAGTCCCAGCAGCGTGCAAAGCAGGGACTCTTAGAATTACAAGAGTCATCTTTAGAACTCCCCACTGTGAGAGAGATATATTAAAAAGCACGCACAGCAGAGCTCCCTGGTGCTGTAGTGGCTAAGGCTTCGGCACTGTCAACACTGCAGCCTGGGTTCCATTCCCAGCCAGGGAACTACCCACATACAAAAACAAAACAAAACAAAAAAACACACACACAACAAAATGTTTCCCTTTACAGAAGAAGGCCAATTAATAAATGCACAAAGAATGCTAAACTGGAAAATCATTTTGCAAGTCCCAGTATATTCATCAATTCAGGGAGAGGCCATGGTGGATGTTAAAATCATTGGGTGAACTCACATGACTCACCTACTAAAATGACTAAAATGCAAAACACTGACAACACTTGGTGTTGAGGAGGATGTGGGGCAACAGAACTTTCGTTTATTGCTGGTGGGAGTGCTAAGTGACCCAGTGACTTTGGAAGACAGTTTAGGAGCTTCTCACGTACTAGATATACTCCTGTCAAGCAATCCAGCAATCACACTCCTTAACATTTACACAAATAATTTGAAAACATGTCCACAAAAACCCTATACACAGATATTTTTATCAGCCTCACTCATAATTGCCCACTAAGATGCAGCTAAGGCATGCTTCAATAGATAAATGAAGTTTCAAAATGTGGTACATCCTGAGAATAGAATATTACTCAGCTGTTTTTAAAAATGTGCTCTTAAGCCATGAAAAAACATGGAGGAAACTTAAGTGTGTATCACTAATTGATAGAAGCCAATTTGAAAAGTCTGAATATGGTCTGAGTCCAACTATGTGACATTCTGGAAGCGGCAACACCATGGAGACAGTAAACCATTAGTGGTTGCCAGGGTCTGGGGAGGAAGGGATGCATAGGAGGAGCACAGGATTGTTAGGGCATTAAACTACTCTGTACGACACTGTACTAGTGACAGGTTCTACATCTGTCAAAACCCAGGACTGCAGTGAACCCTAATGTGTCAATGTAGGCTTATCAGTTGTCACAATTGGACCATCTGATGCAGATGCTAAAAGCAGGGGAGGCTGTGGGTATGGCAGGGGAAGAAGGAACTTTCTGTGCTTTCCACTCATTTTGCTGGAAATCTAAAACTGCTCTAAAAAAATGAAGTCCATATATTTTTTAAATCATTAGTTGAAAGAGTGTGGGAAGCAATATAGTCGCATGATGCCCAAGTGACACCCCACCAACTACTAGTAACTGCACCCAGAAAATGTGTCTTTACAATGGAGAAAGTTTGTGCTCACTGCCTTCCCCTACTGACTAAATTCAGCCTCTTCATAGTGGAACAGCCTGACACCAGACATCGTGACAGGTTGTAATATTAAGTGTTCAACAGTGTAAGTGATATTTTCTTGCCAAAAAACAATGTTTAATCTGAATATCATCAAGTCTTTAAATATAACTTGCACCTTGCAGAAGGGGATGAGGTCCAGTTAAAGACACCATGAGAAAAACGAAACAGAGAATACAGGACATTGTATAAGAAACCAGGCCAGTGACACGTATATTAATGCTTTTTGAGAGGGACAGAACCATCCTAGGAAGGAAGTCATTAAAGGGATTTAGCAGCCAAAAGTAATACATAAAAATTCAAGGGAGTTCCCTGGTGGTGTAGTGGCTAGTCTTCAGCGCTCTCAACGCTGTGCCCTGGGTTCAATTCCCAGCCAGGGAACTACCCAAAAAATAAATAAATAAATTCATGGGATCTTTGGGACCAGTGGAGAAGTTTGGATATAGATTAATATTAGATGGTATTATAGAGCTAATGTTCATTTTATTAGGTATGATACATTTATTTTGGTTATGTACAATAACTTCCTTCTACGGAGAGGAGTGCTGGGTAATTGAAGGTGTGTTTGTAATTTATTTTTAATTAGTTCTCCAAAGGAAAGGAAGCAACAGAACCAAATACGGTAAAATGCTAACAAAGGTTTGGTATAAGCATATGTTCTTGGAATACTTACGGACGATTTCTTCAAATTTCACTGTGTTGGAAAATTTTCATAATAAAAATTTGAAGAAAATAATGTAACCTGATTCTCAAGTTGTTTAGATGAGTCAGCAACTGAGTTTCACTTTCTCCTAACTGAACTACAGAAAGGATTTCTGTTTTCCTAATGCAGAAATAAAGATGTCAGTATACCCACAAGAGAGTTTACAATAATGGCTGCATTTATGCCTACAAATTACTTTACACATACGCTTTCACGGGTTGCACCTTTACTCCAGACTACTGTAAGAGTTGAAAGTATAGGATACGTGTCCCATGTTGCAGTAACGTAAACATGGCTGAAACTCGAGTACAGGTTTCTCACGGTGGAGATGCCTTTACCTGGCACCCCCAGAGATTGCTAAATGTGTGCGAGGACAAGTAAGAACAAGACGCAGCTCTGTTTGCTTCACCCTCCATGACCATGCACACCACTGTCTCCAGCACGTAAGTTTTAGGTCCATTGGCTACTCAGGAGAAACTACAAGATGCCTGCTCCTGACAGCCTGTTTCTCTGCGCACAATTTAGTGCATTTCCCAAACAGGGGCTTGAGGTAATTTTGTTATCGTCTCCAATGTCTAGTCTCTTTTTCTAATTGTTTTTGTTCACTCTGCTGACTTTGGGCAGCACGAGGGGAAGAGGTGGTATAAAGACAAGGGAGAAAGGTAGGAGGGAGCTGAGGAAAATGTGCGTGTGGGCTGGGTTGGGTGCAGGTAAACACATGAATTTGACCCCAGGACACGTTCTGACAATCAGGAACAGCTCATGAGAAAAATACAACTCAGATAATCTCCTGTGCCAACCCCTCTCCCAAGCTCTCCTCAGTGATTTCATAGTAGAGGCACACTCTGAAAAGTAGAGAAAAGGCTTCTATGCCTCCACGATGGGTATCTTTATGGATGACTGGCTGCAAGCTCAGTGTCATTATCAGAATCTCTTGCGCCAAAAACAGAAATCAACAATGACATTTTGTAATTTACATAATGCTTTGTTGTGTCTGTTGTTTTGATATTTTTAAACAGTCCAGACAATCAGATACTTGTACAACTATTTATTCCATTCTCACAGCCATCCTTTTAACTTGAAACACTCAGGCAGTGCCTGAAAAATGAAAGGGGGCCCTGTGATTCACAGCCCATCTTATTGAAAGTTATTTAGGAAACTTCCATGTGTAGTGGTCAAAGGAGAAGGTGTTCTGGAATCACAGTCTGGGCTCAAATCTTACTTCTGTGTAGGAATCACGCAACCCTTGGCCACTTATATATCTACCTGAGTCTCATACTTACCTACAGGACTGTTGTGAGGATTAAATAAAATGAAGCATGAAAAGCACATAAAACTCAGTGATTTTCTTTTTTTTCTAACTCCTGGTTGCCACAACTGCCCAAGGACCTGGGAGCAATAGATTTTTCTGCTCAGCGCTTTCTACATGTGGGGCTTAGATGAATTTTTCTTCTTTGTTCCTAAGTTGAATGCTTTCAGCAAGCTGAACATAAACTCTGTTAGTTCATGTAACATGTAAACAGTGAATGAATGGAGACATGTCTGAACTCTTCTCAATAGAATGGTCCCACAGCGTAATGATATGGTGCTGAAATTTAATAATTTTTATGAAAGCTTCTTGAATTTCTTTCAAGATAAATCATCTATTTTGAGAATAAACTGCCTCCTACAGAAAAAGGATGAGAAAAGTCACAATTTTCTCTTGTTCTCCACGTAAAAATTCTGCAACCCAGAATGCCTTCTCTATCACATTTGCATTTATTTTTAATAGATGATATCATTTCTTTTCATAATCACATGACACTATATGTTGCCAGGATTGTTCTTGAGCCAGAAAAGTTTGTATAAGCTTGGAGAAGAAAGTGAATTCTCTCTAGCATGATGTCTTTCCTGGTTGTAAACTTGAAATGAACATTAACTCATAGTAAACAACAAGGTAATTGGAAATCCCTAAAATTTTCCAAGGACAGTACCTTTAGGGACGTGGTTAATATTCTTCATAAATCCAAATGAGTTAATGAAAGAGATCTATAATGCCCTTACTCTTTGCTCTGTCCTGAAGGCAGACCTCCTTTTCTCCCCAAATCCACATATTTATAATGATGTTTTGGCAATAATGCTCTTTTAATACCATATTGCAGTGGAAATTTCTAGCAGGTCAGAGTTAATAGCAAGATGAAGGCAGCCTGGGTCCTTCAGGATCCTCATGTGGGTCTTCAGGCCATCTCAAAATTAATTCCTAACTGACTTAACATGAAATAGATGCAATAGAAAGATAATTTTTTAGCAGATTCAGCTTTTGCCTTTTATTTTTCCTCTTTACTATATTTCTTTGCACTTGATAGCTTGGACAGCAAAGTTATTGTGTGGGTTCAAATTCTATCTTCACAATTATTATCTGCGTGCCCATGGGCGAGTTTGTTTAACCTCTTGGTAACACTGTTCTCTTAGCTGTAAAATAGGGCAACTCTTGCAAGAGTTAAATGCATACAGAGCACTTAGGACTTGCCTCATTTGTAAGAAAATTCCATATGTATTGCTGCATCATTCTTATTGTAGTGCCAGCGGTTATTTCCTCAGCTGTGGTCTGTATTGTAGATGTCTCCATCTAATTTAGATGTCTGTGTTGTAGATGTCTCCAGCTAATTTAGACATGAAAGGATTGTGTAAGGATGTTCAAATGTAACAGTTTCAATCATGTTGAAAATCAAGGATATGTCACCAAACACAAAAATTTTATTTTGTTTTGTTCTTTATTTTTTTAAAGGTAAGTCTTAGAAAAGTACACATTAGCTCTAATAAAAGCCTGTTCTACTTGTAAAGTTCTGGATTGCAATGCAGCAAACCTCTGTCTTTGATCCTATTGTTGCCTGTTTCATTAGCTACCTATGTGACCTTGAATAAAGCTACTCATTCTTTTTTGTCTGAGAGCCTCACTATAAAATGGTAATAGCTATACCTGTTTCACTCTCTCAGATAGTGTAAGGATCAAGTGAAAATGTATAAAAGTTTTTATTGTTGTTATGTTATTTTGTATTATTAAACAACTGCCTAATGAAAAGCAAATTTCTATTAGATATGAGATCTTCAAGTGAGTTCGTATAACAGAAAAATGACTAGATTGAGGATCCAGTCTTAGTTTATTGATCACATAATGTTGATCAAGTCACAACTCAAAGACCTACGTCTTGACTTGTTTGACATTATGTGATAAAGCTGTCCTAGTAATCTGTGACCTACCTGTAGGTCAAATTAGATTATGTGTAAGCAAGTGCCCTATACATTGGAAAAATTCTTGTTAAATGTAAATTCTTTTCATACTCATTATTTATATGATTTAAAACTACAATGATTTTAGAAATTGTTAACATACGTACTTTGAAGAATTAATGTCTCAAGGGTAAATCCCATTGTACTAAATACTTCATGTGAATTGCAACTGTTGTGATAATATAATAGATTTATCAGTGGCTTGTCTTCTTACTAGGACATTCCTTTCTTCAGTGAATCAACATGGATGTGATTTTGGATATCTCCAAATTTTGGGGAAAATTTCTGTTATTTTCTAAAATCTTTAGTTCACAAGGTAATTCCCAAGAGAAAAAAGGATGTTGCTGGAGAGATTGTACTTATAACAGGAGCTGGAAGTGGACTTGAGAGGCTAATGTCAACAAAATTTGCCAGCCTTGGAGCTACTGTAGTTCTATGGGACATTAATGAAGAAGGCAATAAGGAAACATGTAGACTGATCAAAGAAA
Source organism: Lyroderma lyra (assembly GCA_004026885.1). Classification (NCBI taxonomy): domain Eukaryota; kingdom Metazoa; phylum Chordata; class Mammalia; order Chiroptera; family Megadermatidae; genus Lyroderma; species Lyroderma lyra. The sequence goes on along the minus strand of PVJL010002026.1, from coordinate 55,824 downwards.
AGAGTGACGTGAAAGTCTTTGCCTATAAGTGTGACTGCAGCAACAGGCAAGAGGTCTACAGAGTTGCTGATCAGGTAAGCTGATTTGTGTCATTCTTCCTACGCCCAAGAAAAACATTGCATCTAGTATGTGCTTTTACAAAGAGAGCAGAAAAGTTTGTCACAGACTTCCCCCAAGATCTGTATACACCTCCTGCTTGATTCTGCGTGTCAGGAATCTGACTTTGTAGCCTTCACAAAGGAACATAAAATAACATAATGGAGGTGGGAATCCGATGAGCCTTTTGAGTTGCTGCCCAGCTGCTTTTGTGGTGACTCGTTTACCATCAGGGTCAGAAGAAGTGAGAACTAGTCCTGGCTCTGTTGCTCATTAGTTGTGCAATTTTTACCAACTTACCTGCCCTCTCTAGGTCTTAGACAGGATGGCAGGGATCGTTAAGTTTTTCCTGAATGTTCAAGGATGTCTTACATCAAAGATGCAACCTCCTTCTTAGGCCTTTGCTCCTCCTTTGCAATTGATCTAAGATGGAGCACTTGCTCACACTGATTCCCTGCTCAAGCCGATGGGATAGTACGCCTTAAAAGACAGCCTCGCCCGGATATCTTCCTCTGTCTTGCCTTGCCTGAAGTCAAAGAGTAATCCCACAGCAATATTAATCATTATTGTCACAGCTTGCTTGACTTGACTACCTCAGGAGCAATATTTACCTAGTATGTCCCTATCATATTATCTGGAAGACTCAACACAAATAGTGCATGACCCAAAAATTAGAAAATCAAGTCAAGGCAGTTTGTGTTCCTGTTCAGGAACAAAAAGAGATGACTGTATCACAGAACAGATCTAGTTCAGGGGGGGAAAAACAAGAATTCAAAACATGCATCATGCTTTGCTCCTAGGTCAGCTTTGTCAATGTCACATGCAAAGCCATAATTTGAGACAAAAAGGTGAAAGAGAGAAAAAGAGTCCCTGCAGTGTTTTCTGGAGCATGCTTTCCTCTGGTAGATGGTGGGTTACGTGAGCTGGCGAGGTGGGCAATGCAGAGGGGAAGGGTAAAGAAAAATGCTTCAGCACAGCTGTGGCCTTCAGGGAAGCATCAGCCGTGGACAGGAATCAGGTCTAGGGAGGTCTTTTGGACAGAAGTGTGCAGCAGACTCACAGAGGTCTCTGGGCAGTGGACCAAACACATCTGTGTTTGGGATGTCTTTGTGCCAAGCCCTACCCAGGCTCCAGGGAGATGGGATGTGCTCCTGTACCCGATTCATGGAAGAGTCAGTAAGAAGACACTAAAAAAAAGTAAGTGTCAGGCCAACCAGGCTGAGGGAAGACCTAACTGCCACCGGAAGGAAGACGTGTGGAGGCTCTCAGGGAGACAGAATCAGACACCACTCATATAACACCCCTGGCATTAGCAACCAACAGGCAAAATTGTCAAATCACAGCATTTTTTAATATAATTGATCATTAATTTACTTGAAAATTGTTGGTTTTCTATGTGAAAGAACAAACAAATGTCTAGTTCTAAAAAAACAAGCTGAATAAAATGAGGGGGGAAAGGATGAACTGGAAAAGTAAATATGAAAATGTAGCACCCCAAAATTAATTTCTGCCACACTTCTGTCCAGGTTAAAAAAAGAAGTCGGTGATGTGACCATCCTCATTAACAATGCTGGAATTGTGACGGGAAAGCTGTTTCTCGACACTCCAGATGACATGGTGGAAAAATCATTTCTTATAAATGCCTTGGCTCATTTCTGGGTAAATCTTTATTCTTTTTAATTTTCTCTGGTTGATAAGGATGAAAGCTCCATGCATTTCTGAAAACAACTGTTCAGCCATTTATCTGTAAATATATCATTCGTGAGTTTCTAATCGATAGGCTAATGACCTCTCATCCTCTGCAGGCTTCACCTTGTCACACACTCTGCCTAGGTTTTCCTGTTCTTGCCCTCTTTCGAAACTCTCAGAATAGAGCTTCTCTCTACCTTCTCTAGTTTGGCCTCAAGAGTTACTAGACTGTTCAGACATCTTCCTACCAAAATATAAACAGAATGTGACAGTCATTATACAAAAGAGATTTAATTTGTTCATGAGTGAAAAAGGAGCTTGTGCAGAAAGAACATATCTATTTTTAGAGTAGTGATTTATGAGTATGTCTGTGCATGACTGAGCATCTTAAAGAAGGAAATACGCTCTTACTATGTGCCAGGCACTGCTCTAAGTTCTTTTCCTACACGTGGTAGCCATGGTGCCTGTTTCACTCTCATTTTACAAGTATATAAAGAAATTGAGGCTCAAAAGATTTAAATGACTTACCCAAGGTCCTGGAATTGCTTAAAAAAAAAATGGCCCAAGTTGACAAAAGGGAGAAGCAAGAGAGAAGGGGAAGACTCTGTACATAAGAAGAAGAATTAGTAAAGTTATAACTCAGGGACGTTCTCCTTTAGGCGAAGAGTGTCTAGACCAGTGCTGTCCAGTAGAACTATCTGTGATGAAGATGTTCTTTTTCTGTGCTTCCCAATATGGTAGCCACTAGGACCCACAGACACTGAACACATGAAATACGGTTTGTGGGACTGAGAAAATAGACTTTTAATTTAATGTAATTTAATGCATTTAAATGCATATTTAAATCGCCACACATGCCTAGAGTCTACCATCTTGGTCAACACAACTCTAGAAAATGGATAGGAGGCTGAAGGAGACTTGTGTTACCGGGGAGTTTCCACTGAGAGAGCTTGTCCTTGAAGCTATGATGAAATGAACAGGTACCAGTGAGAGTGGGGCATGCAGGAAGCACAGATGGCTGGGATTTGGCCTTAGGAGTGACAAGAAAGAGAGAGAGGCAGAGCTTCAGTTCTTTATAGCTCTGAGGATAGGGCCACAGTATGGCTTGTGTCAGGTTTCCCAGGCTCCTCTTTCCTTCCACCCAATGCTTCCATACCCACTCTCTGAGGTCCTCAGAACTATTCCATTGTTCTTCTTTCTTGGTCTCTGGAAAACTCCACAGGAGATGAACAAATCTTTTTCAACAAATATTTAGTAGCACCTAACACAGTGCTTGACATACAATAGGTGTTCCATAAGTATTTGCAAACATCACTGATTTATTCCCCTCTCCCGCCTCACCTCAAAACTTCATTAGGGAAGGAGAAATAATACCCTGGCAAATGGAGTTAGGGGCACCCACATCTAATCACATGACAAATCTAGAAGCCATCCTGATGCCTCCGTTGCCCTAATGTTGATATCCTTGGCTCTCCTACAAAGCATGCTAAAGTGCATTCACTTCTCTCCTTTGCTGCTAGCTCTGATCCAGGACAGTGTTAGCTCTTGCCAACAGTTCCAGATGGCCTTCCACCCTCAATGCTGATGACTTCTAAGATGTCTTCAGACAGGAACAAAGTGATCTTTATCCAAATCATCTCACTCCCATGCTCAAAATCGTTCAGTGCATTCCAAAGCACTTGAAATAACATACAATTACCTACAAGGCCTATAAGTCCCTATGTGACATAGCCATAGCCGCCTCCTTCATCTATTGCCCACCTCTCACTTTCTCTACTTTTTGCTCACTTTCCATATTCCAAGGATTCTAATAAAACTCCAGAGCATATCAGGTGCTTTCCTACGAGTTCTGACAATTAAGTTCACAAACTCATCCTAGAAAAAGTGCTATGGATCTCATTGCTGAATATCACTACCATCACCTTCAAAGTACTCTCCTTGGGGAGCTACGCACTGATACCAGAACCTAGTTCACCCTTCAAAGCAGTGTAGAAACTCTTTTTCTGGAATGGCCATCAGAGTTGTCATCACATTACCCTTGATGTCCTGAATGTCGTCAAATGTCTTCCTTTCAATATTTCCTTTATTTTTTGGTAAAAATAAAAGTCATTGGGAAACAGATCAAGTGAGTAGGGAGGGTTCCAATACAGTTATCTGTTTACTGGCTAAAAGCTTTCTCACAGACAGTGCCCTGTGAGTTGGTACATGGTCATGAAGCAAGAGCCATGAGTTATTGGCAAAAAGTTCAAGTCATTTTCATTAACTATTTCACACAGCAATTTCAGCACTTCCAATTAGTAAACTTGGTTGACTATTTGTCCAGTTGGTAAAAGTTCATAATGAACAATCCCTCTGATATCAAAACAGGTTAGCAACATCATTTTGACTCTTTATTTGTGCTGACAGAAATTTTTTGGTCATGGAGAATTGTCTGTCTTCTATTGTGCACTCAATGCTTTGTTTCAGGGTCATACTGGAACACACCCATGTTTTATCACAAGTGATAACTTGGTCCAAAACATCATGTTGGCTCTCCACAATTTCTTGGCAAACTTCAACTCTCTTTTGCTTTTGTTCATTGGTGAATTCCTTTGGGACCATTTTTGCACACACCTTTCTCATTCCAAGATTTTCAGTTAAGATTTTCCTAACCAGTCTGCTGTCAATGTTTACTTGGTCTGCTATGTTCTCACAGCCTGCTGCTGATTTTGATGCACAATTAGAGAAATTTCTGCAGTGTTTTTTCATCAGTTCTGCTCGTTACTGGCCACCCTGTCCTCTCTTCATCAGTGATGTTTTCTCTCCCCTCAGAAAAATGTTTAATCTATTTGAACACTGTTGTTTTCTTCATGGCATTATTCCCATAAACTTGGACTAACATGTCGTAGATTTCACTTCCACTTTTGCCAAGTTTAAGAAGAAATTTAATATTTGTTCATTACTCTAATTTAACCTTCAACATACTCACAATGGTACACAAAAACATGCAACAAACCATAATGAACGCCACACATTGACACGAACACAGCTGTGAGACACAGATATACCAAGGTCATGACACCTTACGAAGTTGTTTGTACAGTACTGTCAACATAAGCACATGGTGACAAGTTCATGAACTTCATTGTCAGACTTTGTATATCACCAGCACAAGCTGTTCTCTCTAAGAAGAATATTCTTTCTCTTGATTCTCATGTGGTGGCTCCCTCTCACCCTTCAGGCCTCATGCAGTCTTTGAACTTGTAGCTTTATATTGTGTGGTCTAGTCAGTTTGGCTTGATTCATTTACGTAGTTACAGTAAAAGCTATTAATAAACATACATAGCCTTCTTGTTAAATGTCAACAAATCTTGAGAGAGATGATACTGAGCAACCACTAAAACCAGAGAAAAAACTTCCATCTGGAGATTATAAAAGGAATCTTCCTTCACCTTCCAAAATTACTTTTGTTGTTGTTGTTTTGTTTGCTTTTTAATGTTATTAGTCCAAGGCTAAGGAATCAAAACAAGAAATGTCTCCACCATGTTTTTCCTGCAGTATTTCTAATTATGACAGATTTCCTTTTTCTTGAGGTCCCTCAATCCTGCCAGGGTTTCTGGCCTGACAGGAAATGACTGTAAGGAAGGGAGAGGCCCTGTAAGCCACAGGTTTCAGTCCAGCTTCCTAGAAAAGCAGCTTGGTAGGCATTTGTTCCTCACATAAACTAACCACTGTCCCTAAAATGTGGGCTTGTCATGCATGATTAAATAAAACTTATTCTTATGTATCACAAATGAGTTCTGATTGCACTATCAATCTCTTCAATTATATCTTGGTAAGAATAAGGCCTGATTCTTATGGAACTTACAAAAATAAGAACATGGCCATGAAGGAGGAAGGATCTCAGTAACAGTCATTATAATAGAATCTGCCTACTGCCCTAAGTAGACTGTAGACAAGACAGTTAGTATTTTTCATGTTATCTATAAAAATGGCTTGATTTTTTTATAGATTTATGAGGGTTAATGTCTTTCCAGATATTCGTCTAGGCATAATCCTTTATGAAGATACTCACCTGAAATCCAAGTTCAGTATGAGAATCATCACCATCTTCACATTCCTCTGAGGATTTCTTAGTTTATAAACTACATTAAGAGTCCTCATAAGATATCGTTCCAGAATTCTGAAAGTAATGGTTGGAATGAGGTACATTTCAGAAAGTTTCATTGCAGCTTGCAAAAGTATAGCTTCCTTAATTGAGGAGTAGAAATAAATCACAAAGGAAAAAAACTTCTTCATATGCCTATCAGAAAATAGAACACTGAGCACATTTAAATTTCCCTCATTGATTCCATAATTCAAGCTCTAGGGACCTGACACATCCCCTCTTGGGCCTGAGGAGGATCCGCTCACAGTGGAATGTCACCTCACACTGGGAAGCCTGTACCAATGAGTCGATTTCCTGGCAGTCCCTGACAGTGTGACTTTGAGAGTGTCCTGCTATACTGTACCTTCCACAGACGCAATTTCTGGCTTGTAGCACCAGAGCCTTCAGAACTGATGAGGGAAGCCCAGAAACTTCCTGATGAGACAAATCTGATGGATTTGGTTAATCTATGTCAGTAACCAGGAGTATCAATTAGTGAAAGTAGAAGCCTCTTCTAGAGATGCAATGCATACCTATTTCATACGAACTTTGTTAATTATTACAATGAGAGCTCTGACAAATCCCCAAAGCTCTTCTCTCCATCCTGGCAAGTGTATAATTTCTAATGAAACATATTGTATTAGTAAATTTATTTAGGAAAGGTTGACTTTCTTTTTTTACCTGAGAGCTTTCCCCTACATTTTCTCAGGGCAGTTCCTAACACAGGATTCAGCTAATGAAGACATGCGTACATACCAAATATACCTCATTGTTCTTAGCATCTCTGTTGTTACTGATTGCCATGCCATAGATTTCAGTAAAGAGGACTTGGGTACCTTGGTCACCTAAGAAGTGCCAAAGATGACTTTGAGTGCAATAACCTCTCCACAGTTTTATTTTTCTAAACAAAAACTTAGCTGAATGACTGTGTTGGATAGCTTAATGGCTAGAGTAACAATATAGGTGTTAGGTTTTTTCCTTCCAAACAAGGATACAAATGAAGTATGAAAGCTTTTTCTCAAAGGAACCAATCAGTAGACTATATTGAAAATTATAAATGTAATTTAGCCTTTACAAGTGCTACAAAGAGGATGAACATGATCCAAATGATATGAATCTGTAATATTTATGAGAAAGAGACACAGTCAACGAAAAGCCTCGCTTGAAAGCAATGAGAGTATTTAGAGTCTAGTGAAATTATAAAATTAAATAGAAAATACCAAAACAGGTAATGAAGAGTTGACAGAATATAGAGGAGGAAACTCTCTTACAAAGAGACATGTATTTAACTGGTCAAAATTAGCAAAGACAATCATTCAAAATCTTTGAAGATTGATCAAAGAGCATGCAACAAATTGAGAAGTATTTGTTCAAAAATATCTATAGAAATTCAGTAAGAACACTGGGAGGCCATGGCACTGGGGGTAGGGACTATATCTATCCACCCACAGCTCTGCCTTATATAATAACTGTTTCAGTGGGCTTGGCAACCAATTGGCAGTTGGGGTAGAAGAGTCATTCTGGTTAGTTTAGCAGCAAGTGAATATCAGAAGATCTCATTTTCTGTGGAAGGCTGATACTGAGTAGACAGACTAACCCAGACAATATTTGTTGTTCCACCATCAACTTACTGGGTAGGAAAGATCTGGGGGGAAGCTGTTGGTGAAAAGAGCAATTCCTCCTTCTAGAACAGCTCTTTATTGTTGGAGAGCCATGGCAGTTAATTTCAGCAGTCAAGTAGCAGGCCATCTCTCTCGCATTCTTAAGGTGGAAGATTTATTTTGGGTAGGTTCACCAGACAGTAAATATTGGAAGACCCAAACCTCCAAGGCTATGTGTTATAAAAAAATCCATATAGGGTGATGGCAGCAGCTGGGTAATGACACTACTTTCTGCCAATCCTCAGATCCTACTCAATAGGGACAATTCAGATGGAGCCACTAGTGAAAAGTGAGTTTCTCATCACACCCAATTCCTGGTTCATAGCACAAAGGTTCTGCCAGGCATGGGTCAAAATTATCCTCAAATACTGAGATTTCTTTGCCTTTGCCATGGGACCTAATTTCAAGTGCACAGGGCCATAGACCAGAGCATTATTCAAAAAATAGTGCAACCAGTTAGCAAATTATAGAGGTTAGAGTGAGGTGTGAATAGAGAAAGACAAGCTAGAAACTTAAGAAAAAGAGACAAAGACTGTCTAATTAAGATCACAATTATCCATGACAGTCAGGAAGATTGCATGCATCTTCCAAGGAATGATATTAGACGTTACAAACCGCAGGAGAAATAGACTTCACTGAACTAGTCCAGCCAAGTCACTAAATAAATAAACAACCAAGCAATTCTAACAACAAGCCCCATGGAGGACTATCATTCAGAGTTTCTACAATGTTATCTAAATTGTCTACTTCTTAACAAGAAAGTTTAACATATGCAAAGAAACAAGGAAGTATGCCATACATAGAAAAAAAAATGTAGGTTATGAAAATTACCTTGAAGGGGACCCAGATGTTGGAATTAGCAAATGAACTTCAAAGCACTATCATAAATACATTCAAAGATCTAAAAAATTACATATTTTTAAAATGAAAAAAATGATGACATCATCAATAAATAGAATTTATTTGGGGGAAAGAAAGAACCAATGTGAATTTGAAAGTAGACAAAAAAATAACCTAAAAGAAAGATTCACTAAGGTGCCTCAACAGTAGAAATGAGCTGGCAGGAGAAAGATTGAGTGAACTTGAAGTATGATAGATTAGATAGGTAGATAGATTGATTGATTGATGATAGCTAGATAGCTAGATAGATGATAGAGAATATGCAATGAAAAGAAAAGAAAATGAATAAAATGAACAGAGTCTAAAAGAATTCTGGGACACCATTAATCATCATATCAACAAGAGAGTAACAAAAAGAGAGAGAGGACCAAAAAAAATATTCAAAGAAATAATGGCTAAAAATTCCCAAATTTAATGAAAAAACTAATTTACATATTCAGAAAGCTAAATTAATTCCAAGTAAGATACACATAAGAGGTTACACACCCAGACATATTATATATTCAAAATGTTGAAAAATGATAATAAAAAGAAAATCTTAAAAGAAAAAAAAACAACTCATCATGTACAAGGGAATCCAAATACAATCAATAGCTGATTTCTCAATAGAAGCAATGAAAGCAACAAGGAAGTAAAATGATATATTCTGGGATATATTCTAAGTACTGACAGATAAAAATTGTCAACAAGAATCTTATATCCAGCAAAACTATGTTTCAGAAAATGAAGGCAAAAGAAGGAAAAAATAAAATAAAAAATTAAGGCAAAACAAAAACTGAAAGAATTTGTTGCTAGCATTTTACTTTACAAAAAATATTACAAGAAGTTCTTCAGGCTGAAGGAAAGTAACACCAGAGAATAATTTGAATCCACATAAAGAAAACAAAGAGTGCCAGTAAAGGTACTAAAGTAGGTCATTTTAAAAAGGTAACATAAATGCATATTTCCTCCCTTTTATTTTAACTGACTTTAAAATCAAATATATAAATAATATGGACATAACAGTATTGTTAAGCCTATTTATATAGAAATGTAATATTTTTGACAATAAGATCACAAAGGAGTGGGTAAGAACAAAGCTATAGTAGAGTAAGGAAATGACACCAGATGGTAACTCAAATCCACAGGAAAAAATGAAGAGAACTAAAAATGGAGAAGATTGATATAACAAAGTCTATATATACTTACATTTTCTCTTTTCATGTCTCAGCATTTTTAAAACATGAAATTTATAAAGTAATAATTACAACAATGAATTGTTGGGTTTATAACATATATAAACATAACATGTATAACAATAACACAAAAGTGCAAGAGGTAATATAGCTAGTAGCAAAGGAATAAAGTAAATATAGTAAAGTTTCTAAATCTCACTATTATTAAAGTAGTATAAATCTGAAATAGACTCTTATAGGTTAAGATGCACTTTATGCTCTAGAAAAAAATCTCTTAGAAAGTAACTCAAAAATTACAGTTAAAAAATCAATAAACAATGCCCTATGATAAGAAAAAGGGCATAGAACACTATAAACTAAGTAGATAAAATAGACACCTATAGAACACTCCACCTAACAACAGCAGTATTCATCTTCTACCTACATATAACATTCTCCAGGATAGACCATATGTCAAGCCATAAAACAATCACCAATAAACTTGAAAGGAATGAAATCATACAAACTATGTTCTCTAACCAAAATAAGATGAAATTAAAAATCAAAACCAGAAGAAATTTTGAAATTTATAAATATGGAGAAATACAAGATATCAAATTTATGGGATGGAGCTAAAGCAGTGCTTAGAGAGAAATTTGTAGCTGTACATGTCTAAAAAAGAAGGAAAATCTTAAATGAATTACTAATATTCTACCTTAATAAACTATAAAAAAATAAGGGCACATTAAATCTAAAGACAGCAGAAATAGTAAAATTTGTAGGTGAAATAAATGAAATAGCAATTAGGAAACTAAAGAAAAATCAATTAAACCAAAGGTTGGTCTGTTAAAAAGATAACAAAATTAATAAAACTTTAACTGAACTGACCAAAAAAAGAGAAAAGAGAGAAAATTCAAAGTACTAAAATCAGGAATAAAAGAAGGGACATCACTTCCGTCAGAAAGAAAAAAATCATAAGAAAATACTATGAACAACCACATGACAACATATAGATTACTTATATGAAATAGACAAATTCCTAGAGACACAAACTAAGAAAACTGACTTAAGAGGAAATAAAAAATACTGAATTGACGTAAATAAGAAATTGAATTAGTAATCTAAAAACTTCCCACAAGGAAAATCTTAGGTCAAGATGGCTTCACTGATGAATTCTATCTTACATTTAAAGAAGAATTAATACCAAACTTTCAAAAACTCTTTACAAAAATAGGACTTAACACTTCTATGATGCTAGTATTACCCTGAAACTAAAATCAGACAATGCCAGAAAAGAAAACTAAAGCTCACTACCCCTTATGGATATAAATACAAATATCCTCAATAAAATACTAGAAACATATAATAATAATAATACACCATAACCAAGTATATTATTATTATTATAAAACAATTCCAGCTACAATAGCATCAAAAATACTAAAACACTTAGGAATAAATTTAACAAGAGCAGTACAAAAGATACTCTGAGAGTTACAAAACATCTTTGAAAGAGATTAAAGAACACAAATAAATGGAAAGACATCACATGTTCAAAGATTGGAAGACTTATTGTCATTAAGATAACAATACTCTCAATTTTATTTACAAATACTATCAGAACCTCAACTGCCTATTTTACAGAAATTGATGAGCTGATTCTAAAATTTGTATAGAAATGCAGGGGACACAGATAGTTAAAACCATCTTGAAAAGAAAGAATAAATTTGAAGTTAATCAGTCTTCCAAATATCAAAATTTACCACAAAGCTACACTAATCAAGACAGTGTGATACTGGCCTTAGGATAGATGTATAGATCAATGGAAAAGAAGTGAGAACCCCAAAATAAACCCTTATAACTATGCCCAATTGATTTCCAATAGAAATGCCAAGAAAATTCCATAAGGAAATAATAATCTTTCAAACAAATAGTTCTGAGACAACTGGCCAACCAGAATGAAGTTTGATCCCTACTTCCCACCATGTAGAAAATTTAATTCAAAATACGTCAAAGACCTATATGTAAGAGATAAAACCATAAAATTCTTAGGAAAAAAAAAACAGTGTAAATCTTTGTGACCTTGAACTAAATAATGATTTATTAGCTATGGTCTCAAAATACAAGCAACAACAGAAGTTAAATAAATTGGACTTCATTGAAATATAAAAATTTGTACTTTAAAGGACAATAAGAAAGTGAAAATACAATTCACAGAATGATAGAAAACTTTTGCAAATCATATGACTAGTAAGGAAATTGTACCCAGAATATATAAGGAAGTCTTTACAACTCAACAATAAAAAGACAAATAACCCAATTTAAAAATTGGCAAAAGATCTAGACATTTCTCCAAAGAAGACACACAAATAATCAATATGCATATAAAAGATGTTCAACATCATTAGTCGTTAGAGAAATTTAAATCAAAGCCAAAATGAAAAACCATTTCAAAAGCACTAGGATGGCTCTACCTAAATAGAAATAAGTGTTGATGAGGGTATGAAAAACTCGGAATCCTCATACATTTCTGGTGGGAATGTAAAATGGTGCAGCCACTTTGGAAATATAGTTCCTCAAAAATATAGTTACCATATTTTTATTCCTAGATCTATATATCCAAGAGAAATAAAAAGCATATATCTGCACAAAAACTTGTACACAAATGTTCATGGCAGATTTATTCATAATATTTAAAAAGTGGAAACAACTCAAATGTCCATCAACTGATGAATGGATAAACAAATGTGTATAGCCATACAATGATATATTATTCAACCATAAAAACAAATGAAGTACTATAGTGATAATACATATAATACATGCTACCACATGGATAAACCATGGAAACATTACACCACTTAAAAGAAACCAACCACATCATATAGTATAACATTTACATGAATTGTCCAGAATAGGCAAATCTACAGAAAAAGAAAGTAGATTATTGGTTCTCAGGCACTGGAGAAAGGGCAAATGGGGAGTGATTGCTAATAGGTACAAAGTTTCTGTTGGGAGTGATGAAAATATTCTGGAATTAGGTAGCAAACAATGACTTTCTGAATATACTGAAAATCACTAAATTGTACATGTTAAAGGAGTGAATCTGATGGTATATGAATTTTATCTCAAATAAAGCTGTTAGGAGAAACAAGGAGATAACTTCTCACATCCACCAGGATGGCTATAATTAAAAAGACAGGCAATAACAAGTGTTGGTAAGGATACTGAAAAAGCAGAACACTCACATATTGCTCGTGGGATTATAAATTGGTTCAGGTGCTTTGGAAAATAGTTTGACAGTTCCTCAAAATGTTACACATGTAGTTACCATGTGGCTCAGCATTCCACTCATAGGTATATACCCAGGTGAAATGAAAACATACATCCCCACAAAAACTTATATGCAAATGTTCAAACCACATTATTCATAACAGCTAAAAAGTAAAAACAATCCAAATGGCTATTAACTAATGAATGGATAACCAAAATGTGACCTATCCATACAGTGGAATATTATAATGTGATGCAATAATGTAGCCAAAATCAATGCAAATATCTACGAGAAGCAATTGACTATGCAGAATTTATAGTATTTTATTATTTGTATATCCTATGGTGTAGGACAGGTGTCTAGATTCATTCTCTTGCATGAGGCTGTCCAGTTTTCCCAACACTATTTATTGAAGAGAATATCCTCTCTCCATTGTATGTTTTTTAGCACATTTGTTGTAAGTTAATTGACTATATACACACAGGTTATTTATGTATGTCTGTTTTTATGCAAACCTATATTGTTTTGATTACTATAATGTTGTAATATAGTTTGAAATCAGGAAATATGGTGCATACAGCTTTGTTCTTCTTTTGTTGAAATTCTTCATAATAAATATTTTGAAATAAAATAATAAATAAAAATCCATACTAGCTGAAGGGGTAGTCATAGAGGAAAAATGTGGTAGTATTAAGCATAAACTTCTAGAAGATTTGAACAAACATCTACAAAAAACAGTCTAAACAGGAGATTTAGAATGTTCTGAAATTAAGCAGAAAAGAGAGGTCAGAGAGGACAGCTGTGAAGGGCAGAAAGAGTTTCAAATGATAAAACCAAAATGAGACCTTTACATTTACTAAGAAACTATTTCTGATATCTTTACATATTAGACTCTCCAGAACAATAAAAATGAAAGCTAGATTGTCACAACTACAGAATGAATGCGACCAACAAAGAGGAGATGGCATGGTAGCCAAGGAAGGCAGTCATGTTAAATGATGGCTTTTGTTAATTTTGGAGTTCCTATGCACGTACAAGCTACTAGCAGTTTCCAGGAAAAATAAAATCAATAATCCTAAAATGATAAGGGATGAAAAAAACAATAATGTATAGATTATATTCATGAGATAATTGATATATGATTGATATATAATACATTATCTAAGTTTAAGATGTACAAATCTATTCATTTGATACATTTATATGCTGCAAAATATTACCACCATAGCATTAGCTAACACCTCCATCCCATCACGTAATTGCCATTTCTTTTTTATGGTGAGAATGTTTACGATCTACTCTCTTAGCAGTGTTAAAGTATATAAATATACAAGTACAGTTTAGCTAGAATCACCATGCTGTACATTAGATCCCCAGAACGTGTTAATCTTATAACTGGAAATTTGTACCCTTTCATCAGCATCTCCTCATGTCCCCCACACCCCAGTCCCTGGTGCCTCGACTCCGTTTCTCTGAGTTTGGTGTTTTTAGATTTCACATATAAGTGATATCATAACAGTATTCATTTTCTTCTGTCTGATTATTTCACTTTGCATAATACTCTCAAGTTTCATCCAAGTTGTTACAAACAGCAGGATTTCCTGTTTTCTCATGGGTGAATAATAGTCTGCACTTTTTTTATCCATTCATCAGTGATGGACACTTAGGCTCTTTCCGTGTCTTGGCTATTGTGAATAATGTTGCAATGATCATGGGAGTGCAATTATCTCTACAAGATCCTGATTTCAATTACAGTGGATATATACCCAGAAGTGGGATTTCTGAATCATATGGTAGTTCTACTTTTAATTTTTTGAGGGACCGCTTTATGGTTTCCCATAATGGCTGCACAAATTTGCCTTCCTATCAACAGTGTATGAGTGTTTCCTTCTCTCTACAACCTCATCAACACTTGTTATCACTTGTCTTTTTTGAGGATAGCCATTTTAACGGGTGTGAGGTGATATCTCTTGTGGTTTTGCTTTGTATTTCCCTAATGATTAGTGATACTGAGCACCTTTTCATGTACATCTTGGCCATTCGTATGTTTTCTTTGGAAAACTGTTTTTTTTTTAAAAATGGGGGACCCGTATAGAACATGGTTCTAGGGAACTTTTAGGAGTACAAAATACTAAGACTAATTACCAACATTCAATTATGGGGAATTGGTCTGATTTCAAGGATCAGCTGAGAGAAACAGAATTTCTTGAGGAGGTGTACTTCAAGGAATGGAGAAGCATAATATAAAAGTATTAAAAAAAGTCAGAGTGATGCCTTATTGAAACTTTATTTATATACTCATCTCATTTCATCTCCCACTGATTTCACAAACATCTATTTCTGGTTACTGTTTAACAATGGTCTGCCTAAAATAAAGATATATTACAATGGTCAAGGTATTTTTTTTGCTAAAAATAATATTTTTTCAAGTTTGCTTCTTAATAGTACACAATTACTTGATATTTGAGGTGGAGATGGAAGAAAAATACAAAAATAAAATTTAAAAGCAATTCTTTCTATATGTCCACACCACCACATAGCAGAAAATCTATAAAAACAGAGAGTTTGCTCTAGGAAATTATATGTATTAACACTGGTTTCAATATTGGTCATGAGAGATAATACAAGGCAGTTGCTAATATTTACATTTTCTTTGGCTATTTACAGCTATTAACTCCACATTTAAAATTTAATAATTAATTAGTGCTCATAATGACAAGAAAATATTACTCTGAAAGAAAAAATTCCACTCTAACAATATAACTCTTTAATTGACTCTAGTTATCCATTTCTGTTGCCTATACTGGAGCAGGAATCCATGGCCCAAAAAATTGTAAATGCTATTTTAGAGGAACAACTTTGCCTAATAATACCCAAATTTGTATATTTGTCATTACTCCTTAAACAGTAAGTAAATAGTGACCTCTCTATTATTTTGGTTATTTGCAAATAAATTGTCTCATCATTGCTACCTTTTTTGTTAGAAAACAACTTCATATTTTTTTAAATGGTAAAAGGAAGAAGTTTAATTGCACAAGGACAGTATATTAGACTACTGCTAGCTGTGTCTTGGTTTTTCCAGACACTGAGAAAATTTAACAACTATTAGGCCTCACGAAGTATACCCATTATTTACTTGAAGAGAAACAAATAACATTATTATTACTAGCAATATTATTATTATTGAATTATTTTTTGTTCAACTAATGTAGAATTCTGTTTTGAAAACGAAGAACAAAAAGTACCTGAGTGTGTTGCCAGAAACATAGTGAGGATATTTGGCAAGTTAATCATTTCATTTTGCAAAAGAGAACCTACAACTTCATGCAAGGCAATGCTATGAGTGCCAGATTATTTGTAGATGAATTTGGCACAGGTCCACTGTCTTCTCTGGAGAGAAAACAGAACATTTCACATTCATCTGGTGCCTACATGTGCCAGACTCTGTGTGACAGCTTTGCGTGCATTTTGTCACATTTAGGGAATCTGAGGCTTAACAAGAATAAGTAATTTGTGCAGGATTAAACAGCTAATAAGTGCTGGAATAAAGTTTCAGAGCCAAGTTCCAAATCTGTAACAGATCTTAAACTCTGACCATCAGGATATACACACACACACCCTGCCCCCACTGTAAGTTACTAGCCAAGTTGAAACACACCAGTGATCCACTATTATAAAATTACGTTATTAATAAATCTAGTACTTTCCTTACTATTTCTACCTTATTCAACATATTTTTTGTGACATGTTGAGTTTCTTCATGCATTCACGGAACATGCATGCACACGGAAAGTTCTAAGATGGCACCTTCTATTTATTCATCCTTACTTAAGAGCTGCCCTGAATAAGCAGCTTTGTCAAAGTCCCCGATGTTCCACCCCATCGCACCTGTTTCTGCCTTCTGTACCACTCATCACACATATAGTTGTTTGTATAACATCTGCCTTCCTTGCTAGATTGCATGCTCAGGATGACAGGACACCATTTTCTGAATTGTTGCTGGCTGCAGTACCCTACCTAACACAGAATATACATGCAATAAATATTTGCTAGGTTGAATTCATTTGAGCAGACCTCAGTTGATCTAAGCACACTAAGTTGAAGGTACAGTTCCTCAATCTTCCAGGAACTAAAGCAATGGTGCTCAACCTCAGGAGTACATTGGAATCCCCTGGGGAACATTTACAACCGATGTGTGGGCCTGCTCTTAGGAAATTCTGCTTTCATCGGCCTGTTTTCTTTCTTGATTTTGCTACCGTTTGTTATTCTAGTAAATAAGAATGTGCATAGTCTTTCCGCAGAACTCGGTGTATAATATATGCATAAGTTTTGGCCTGAGCATTGGGATTTCTCCACACTCCCTGGATGTAGGCTGGTGCTCACTGTAGGTGACAGCACTTCTTTAACCATCCCTTTCCCTGAGAGACACGTGCGTGGCATGAATCAGGGCGTCCCCCTTCATATAATTGGAAAGTAATCTTTGCAGAGAAGTCTCTTTGACTGCTCTTAAAGTATTGTGATTTTTTTCTCTGCTTTTCTCTAGAATATTATCTCCAAATATGATAATTGCCCTTGCTGAGTACGTTGGCGTGGATACTTGCATGGTTTCTTTCAGCTGGAGATGCAAAACGAAGGAAGTCGAGACTGAAAGCGAGCAGGAACATAAAAGCTGAAGCCTCAAATGTGTTAATAAAATAAAGTGTTATAAAGATACACTATTTGGAACTCCTCCTAATGCTTAAATCATTCCAGTGCACCAAGGCTGACTAAGGCATTTAAAAGTGCCAACCTTATGGACAGAACATGGTTTACACACTGATCATTTTTCCAGTCATTTAAATTATGTATACAGGTTTTCTTATCATTTTTAGTTTGGTAAAAAGTACATCAGAGCCATGCCAATGAATTCAATAAATATAATATAATTATAAAAACATACTAATGCAATTGACCCTAATTTAATTTTTAAAGACAATGTATGATACTTTTAAAAGAGGGTTAATTATAGTGACCTTATAAATCAGTGTTTAAGGCTAATAATTTTTTAATATCAATTTTTTAAATGTTAGTTTTGTCATTAAGAAAAATAATGTTTACCTCAAAAAGTGAAAGCTCATTTGTATTGCCTATCAATTCCTACTGGGAGTTGGATGATCATAAACTTCCTTAGCAGAATTGAATTTGCTTATTCGATAAAATTAATCTGTAGCTAATTAGGTTTTTAATGCATCTAAATGTGCCAAACAATTTCTAACTTCTTTACTATATATGGAAAAAAAATAGATTAGACTTCTATATACTACTGGTTTGAAAAGGAAACTTATTTTTATAGTTAGGTCAATAAAATATTCCTAATATTGATATACTTGAAAGATGGTATAAAGATTCCCCCTTTAAAAACAAAAAGTGTGTACTCATGTGAATGCACCTCACATGCCAGTCATTTGGCAAACATTCCTAACAATGAATTTGAAATTCACTGCATTTGGAATATTCTTGAGTTCCTGGGTTTGGAATGGTTCTTTAGCTATAACCACTAAATATCAATTTGGCTGTGCCTCTATCAATTTAAAAGCTAGTGAGTTAATGGTAAAACCAAAAAATAAATTTTCAAGTAAATTGAAATTATATATTCTATTAACCAAAGAGTGTGCACTCAATATATAAGATCTATCTCCTTATTTGGTGCATATTTTTACATTCACTCAAAGAAAACATGGTTTTACTTGAGATGAATTAGAGAAAAAAATTTTGAATAAAATAAAACATTCAAAAATGCATTATTTTTTAAGAAAATGTGTTACCTTTTAACACTTTCATTAATACAAACTTTATAAATTTTTCATACTACTTTGCCTTCTTAAATAAAATATTCAAAGAACTATTTAAATTTTCCGTAATGCCTCTGGAGCCTTGAAATATTTTTGACTGAGTTGACACCAGCAGTGGCTTTGAGGGATCACTTATCACTAAATAAACTGGTCCACACACCCTCACTTGGGTATCAAAAGATGTCAGCTTTCACTTCACTATGCCAAGAATGTATCCTGCTACTTGCAAGCTTGGTCTGTCTTCTTTTTCAATCAGCTAGCCTAACGAGAGTCTTTTATTCATTCACTAATTTGTTCATTCAACACACATTTCCTGAATGCCTACTATGTATGGTACTAGAAATATAGTGGTAGTAAGACAGTCAGTCACGAAATAAGGTTCAAGATCTTTGTGACAGCTATAACCCACATAGGGGCTTTGGTTTGGGTTGGTTTTGCCTATGTCATGGTTAATATTGATGGAAATCTGGCTTCTCATCTATTAAGTTTACAATATTTTGAGACTGCATAGCCTGCTTCTCCGTTATCTTTTGTTCATATTATGGACTGTGGGTATAGGACTAACAAAACATTTTGCATTTCTGCAAGAGAATTTTCTCTTAGGTTAACTTCTAAGCTCTGTCCCCCTGGTAACATGGTAAGAGTCAAATGTCCAATATGTTTCTAAGGCGACATTGCTTATGAGAAAAAGAATCACTGGTTGGTAACTTGCATCAGACTGAGAAGAGTTACAAATAAATTACAAATACTTGATGGGGAGGGACACCATACTTTGGGCTTCCCTGAGGTAGCTGGTCTTGGTAACTGGGATCTTCCAGGCTATGCCTATGGAATTGTGGGTTCCATGCTGTATGAGGCTTTTTAGCCTAAGTAGGTCCCCCACTTGCCCTGAGCTCATCTCCTTGCACTGGAGCTGGCATCTGAGGAATTTCCTGCACATTTGTTGAGTGCTGCGTGGATCTTTACAAAGCATGCACCCACACAGGCGAGAATAACTACCACTGTCCCCTGGCACCTGTGGTTCCTTCTCACACCCGCTGAGTGGGCTCCTGCCCATGGCTATCTACTGAGTGAAAGTTGAGTTGTACTTAAATGACTTCCTGGTGGGCATTTCTCTTTCTCTTCCTATTTGGGTATCTTTGAACTTTGAGAATGTATTATAGCTATTCATGTAACCCTGTTTCAAATCTTCACATACAGTCATGAAATCTGTCCAAAAAAACAAAACTGAATTGATTGTGTCCAAAATTTGGTGATGTCTATTATTTTTTCCCACCAAGTTTTCAAAAAGTACCCTGGTTACCATAACTTTACGTGGGAAGTCTCACCTTACCTGCTCACTGTACTTAAAACACTTCGTGGGCATGTTAGTTTGGGGAAATGAAGATTCATCTTTGCAACAGAATAATCAGAATAATATTTTAATTGGTAGTTACTCTCATACAAAGGTTTTCCTAACCTAATAAAAAATAGTCAAAACCATTAAAAATTAAAATATGTGAGCAGTATTTAATAATGAATTAGACAATTTTAAATCAAATACTTAAAAAAATTAAAGGCTGAGAAGATAGGAGAAGTTGTGATGACTGAAGGCATCTTCCAAAAGCTTTGGAAAAGGAGAGCACTTCGTTTTGCATAAGTTCACTTTTAAAGTAAGCCTTTTATTTTCCTTGATACTGGAAAGGAGGCAGGTTTTGGTTTAACAGAAGAAATAACTTTCTAATAAAAAAAGCTGTCTGTGATAAAAAATGTCTCTTGAAAAATGGATTTTTCCACTTCTGAAAATTAAAGGTTAATAACGAAATTACCTGAATCCCTTCCAATCTTGAAAAATTTATATTTAGGGTTCATTCTTGCAATAAATCTTTGAGAACCAAAGTGCAAAGCATAAATATTTGTGAAATTACTGAATGTACTTTCCACTCACAAACAGAACTCAGTAAGAGAAAAGGAAAATAGGAGAGTCTGAGGTTAACTTTGCAGAATTTGGAAGAAAAACAATGAAAGGTAAGTGGAGAAGCCAAAAAGAAAATGGAGAATCTTTTCTTAGAAGAATTGTCCCTTAGTAGGAAACACACTTTTGCTGAAAAAATTTTGGAAACTTCCTGGAATGAGGAATGAGCTTCCTTGAACCCAGAGGCAAGTCTGAGAGCAGCAGGCCCCCACAGCCGGGCTCACCGCTGGCCTTTGGTTCACAGCTGTGCTTGAGTTTACTGCTAGATCTTAATTGTTTAGGGCATCAGAGGAGTTCTTGAGGGACCATGTGGAGAAAGAAAATTGTGATAAGTTAGCTAGAGAGAAAAGGAGTTTTCAGGGTGAGGACAAACCGCTGAAATGGGGAATTTTATTGTGCTTCTCCTCTGTGTTATGTGATAAGGATTACCTGTCCCATCTTTTCACATGTTTCCCTTAATCACCTGGGGAGATGGTTCTGTCCTGGGTAGTGCTGTTAACAGAAAGTGTTAAGTATAGCCTTCAAGTGCTTTCAGGATGGAAGCCAGTCTACCCTGGAAAGCCCCCACAGCTGGGTCACATGAATGACAAGGGAAAATAAATAATGGAGGCAAATCAAAGAAAATGGTAAGGAAAATTCGCATTATTTAGATTAATTAATTAATAATAATAATTAATGATATCAATAATTAATATTATGGTGTTGGTAAATATTAAAATATTTATCATAACATTGATTGATGGATTAAGTAATTTTTAATGAAGAAAAGTTGTCTCTAGCAAGCATCCCAAGTTCAGGAGCAGGAGACAGATTCCTGGGGTGCCATGGTCGCAGTCAGCTTCAAGGTGATCCAGTGAAGAGGGATCCAAGTGTGAGAAAAGCTGGGCAAGGTGGGGACAGAGGTGCAAGTCCCGGTGCAAAATAAAAGTGCAGGCCCCTCTGTTCAAAGCACAGGGAAAAAGTCCCGTCAATGGTACCAAAACAGCAAGCTCTTCCAAAACAGAAAGCTCTTCGTTCAAAAATATTTTATTGCTTATAAAACATAACAGTGAGAATTCTGATACATAGGTAACAACAAACTTACAAATTACAATATGAAAATTTTGGTTTCATAATTCATATAATACAGTAACTATTAGCATGATAACTTGCTTGGTCATGAGTTTTCTGACTTACTTTTTTATAACTTCATTTATTAGATCATCAAAATCTAATATAATCTAATATAATTGGAAGCAACATCTGTTAGTTGACTCTAAGCAAATAAAAGATTGTAGATTATATTTATTAATTGTTTTAATTTTAAGAAGGAACTTTCTGCTGATTATTATTGTTATTGGAGCTGTTAAGAGTATACTACAGACCACGACATTAGGATAAATTTACAAATTATTTGAAATATAAATTTGAGTATATCTAGAACTGATGAATCTCACGGTACATGTTTTCTAAAACTATTTAACTCCCTATACAGGTCAGATGCATAACTGTCTTCCTCACTAACAACCGGTTCTTGTAAAACTTCAGATAACAAGTGTTTTTGTTCACCCATCCCCCTACACCCCTCCCTCTGGCCATTATCAGTTTGTGCTCTCTATCTATGGTTCTGTTTCTGTTTTGTTTCATTCATGTTTCAGTTTGGGGAGTTCTTTTAAATTCTACAAGTGAAATCATTCAGTCCTTGTCTTTCTCTGTCTTATTTCACTTAGTGTCATATCCCCTAAGTCCATCCATGTCATAAATGACACAGTTTCTTTCTTTTTATTGCTGAGTAGTAAGTTTTTTCCATTCAATGCAATGAACTTTAAATTTAATTTCTATTTCTAAGGCTGTGAATGTTTGCTTTGCAATGTACTGCAGTTTGCACAATGCAGACATTCTAAATCTTTGAAGAATTCTAATTCCTTGATGTGTTTTATTATTATTTTTTTTTATTGGGGTGACATCTGTTAGCAAGGATTACATAGGTTTCAGGCATGCAATTCTACAGTGCATTGTCAACTTGATGTATAATAAGTTCACCACCTAATGTGACTTCTCTTTCCATCACCTTATATTTAGCTTCCCCCCCCCTCTTGTGTTTTATTATTATACAATGTCCATGTGTATGTTTTTATTTTGTAATGATTTACTGACAAAGTTTACTGCCTTAGCACTGTAATTCCTATTCTGATGCTGAGACAGGAGAGTTAATATTTGTGCAGATGCCTCAGGGGCAGGCTGTGGGGACAATAGGTAAACCAGCCTTCCACCCATGCTCTTAGCACAGACCCATGTGGAAGTCTTCTGTCTCCTGTGGCCAAAACCACTACCACCTCTACTTCTGTGGTTACTGTGATTAATATCAGCACCAATCTGGGCTTAGGTGCAGGTCCAACTACCCGCTCTGGGCCCCGTGGCACCCCAAACTGTCCCAAGGCATGACATGCATGCAGAGTCAACTATGCGTGCGTGGATGGCTGCTGGACAACAGTCCCATGTGCACACTGCCACCTAGCTCGTGAACGAGCTTACAAAACACAAGTTCAAAGATAAATGGTAACAAATTTTAAGACAGCAAAGGCAGAGAGTTGCGCCAAGTACAAGGGCCTTCTTGGAATATGACCCTGTGTAGCCTAGAAGCCATCTCTGCTGTTCTATGTCACATACTGTACAAGTGAGGCCATGAGATTGCTGGTTCAAATTCAACTCCCAATATACCAGCTAGCTGACCTTCACCAAGGTCGCTAAGCCCCAGTTTTATTACTTGTAAAGTGAAAGTAGTAACATGCCACAACTCAAAGAATTACTGTAGGGATTACGTTACAATAATCCGGTAAAGCTCTCCGCTGGTGCCTGGCACATAACAAACGCTCCATAAATTACAGCTCTAGATATTTTATTATGCATGATGAGAGGGAGGAGAGCTCTGTGTCAAGACTGTGGCCCTGTTTGGAATCCAGTCCTGTTGTCACCAACTGTCAACTGTAACTCCAGGCAAGTCAACCTCTCTGTGCTTCGGGTTTCTCATCTGTAATAAAACTCATTGATTAATGCATGTAAATGACTCAGAAAAGTGCCTGGCACATTGCGAGTACTCAGTAAGTGTCAGCTGTTACTATTATTTCATTATCACAATTTAGTCTTCACAACAACCAAACTAGGTACATGTTGTGATACTCACTTAATGGTTAAGAAAATTAAAGCCCCAAGAGCTCAAGTAGCAGATTACCCAGTGTCACACAGCCAATAAGGAGAAGAACTAGATCAGAAAGTCAGGCCACTGCACGTCTATCCAGCCCAAACTGACTCCAAGCCTTAAGCTCATAAGTGTTTGCTAGTCCCTAAGACAGAAGACACTCAAAACAGAACTCAGCTAGTTGACTGGGTCCCACGTTGCCTCAGTTACTTCTGCAAAACCACTTAGAATATGTCTACATTTAACTGATTTCCAAAATCCTTCCCAGCTCTAACATCCTATAAACCCAAGTCAAAACTGTATTCTATCACTTTTATTTTTCTACATCTGAATTTCACTCACCTGCAGTTTCCACACTGACACACCTGAACAACCCTTGACAGATTGAACAGAGCAGCAGACAAATGCTGACCGTGTGCGGTGATCACATGCCAGTACTGCCTGTCAGTCTCTGACAGCAAGCCGGGCGTTCAGTTCCACTTCCTCTTCAGTTTCTGCTAAGGCAGGATCCAGAGTAACTGTTTCCACACTGCTCTCTCTTCCTCTTTTCCATCCATCCCTGGAACCCTGCTCCTAGAGAACAACCATATTTCAGCGAAGTCTAGCTGGGCTCCAAACCACCCAGGAGTGTGACCCATGGCTGGGGGCACAGAGAGGGCAAAGGAAGGTCCTACAAAGGTGGGAGAGAAGTCAGATGTACCAGCTGCTGGTCCTCCTAGGGGACGGGTATTGGTCTGGGAAAGACAGTGCTCCCCACCTGGCAAAACTAAAACGAAACAGTAAAGGTAAGACTGTGGCATACATAGTACGTGCAGAACTGATCATTATGAATTTGATGGTACAGAAGCTCTCTGTGAATGAATCTCTTAAAGAGCATGAGGCTACTGCTAAACCTGAAGGATCAATTAAATCTAAAGGAAAGAAATTGCTTATATTGGTGCAGAAGGTTCCCCTGCACATGGGGGTCTAGCTAGGGAGCACCAGGGGTGGGGGAGGTACTATGGGTGGAAGAAAGCAGGTAGGGGGTGGTAGGAGACTGGGGTGAGGTTAACGTGTGCAAACCGGGGTGTGTTCCCCAGGTATACGAGTAGGAAGAGGTGCTGCATGTTCTGGCCCCAGAGCCCCCGGAGTCTCTGGGTGGAGGCGCTCTCTGCTATGCCTTCAGGCACCTCTGGAAGCAGCAGGTCTCAAAGAGAAGATTCACAGGGTACTGCCAAGCATAGGCCTTTGCAATTAGACAAGAAAATCCTCCTGTGGACCTGCCATTTCAAAACCTGCCTCAGTCCTGCCAGAAATGAGAGATGCTGCAAGAAACCAAGCCCAAGTAAAAGCTCCTTACATGTGATCCAACGCACATTTACACCTGCTCAGGGCCTGCATCAGCCAAAAGCGCTGCCAAAGGATACGAATCCTAATAAGGTCACATCTGACAAAGAACACTCAGTGGCACGATGATGCTGCAAAGTGACAAAAAACTCACCTGAATAGCATCACCATTATCAGCAACAATAAAAGACAGGTAAAACAAAGAATACTTCATTTAAAATAGTTGTAATGGTTTCAATTTTGTGAGAGAAGCCCATTGTCTTTTTATAAGTAACCTTTTTATTGAAATAGAACACACATTCAGGAAAGTACACCAAGTGTCTACAGCTTCATAGACTTCTCCATAGAAAATGCACCTGTGTAATCTCTGCCCGGATTACAATGTAGAGGATCTAGGGCACTTCAGAGGCCTCCACTGAGCCCTCTCTGTCATCACTACTGTTCTGACTTCCAGCACCAAAGGTAAATATCCCTGGGATTGAACTTTTTGTAAGTGATATCACATAGTATTGACTTATGTGTGTCATTCTTTTGCTCAACATTATGTTTATGAGACTCATCCACAAATTGTGTGAAGCAGTTCACTCCTTTTCATTAGTATATAATATTCGTTGTATGACTATGCCACAAATTATCTGGGTATTTGGTCCAGTTTGGGGCCATTACAGAAAATACTAAAATGCACACTTTGTATACGTCATTAACATGAGGTTGACCTAAACCACTAAAGGCTCTTTCACCTCAAAACTAATCTCTAACTGATAACTGTATATTCTATTTATTTTTTCCATTGTTTCTAACTAGATGAAACAGGTTTTTAAAGTTTTGCAAATTAGTAACTGTTGATTACAAAATCTATTACTACAATAGTAATTGTAAAAGCAACAAAAAAGGCAATTCAAAAATATAAAAGAAAGAAAAATTGGTATATGTTAATGGTCTTCAAACTTGTTTGAATAAACCCTAAAACACCGTTCAAAATTATATATCTTCTCACAGATTTTTAATTTGATATCTACAAATTTTCCTCTATTTTTAAATATCATAAATGTAAGTATTGAAAAGATGCAATTTCTTGTATACTGTATATTTTACGTACTTTTAAGTATGTTTCCATCATAACCCTGACCTCACTTATTTAGAAGAAAACGTCTACCATGTAGAGGACAGAGACGGTTTTCACTGTCAAACTAAGGAGCCGAAGGAAAGACATGTGTACTTACTGTTAGAAAAAAATCTGAGTTTGATTTGAAAACAAGAGTGTTAATACACATTCTAAAAATCTCACTTCTAAATTCTAGTTCTAAGATAGAGACAGCATAAAGCCTCATCTTGCCGTCTACCACTTGGATAAAAAAGGCACTGCTCACTAGCTTTGTGCACTGTGGCCAGCTTTGTTTTGCCTTCCCAGAGCTCTTTCTCAGGAGCTATGCATTTTCAAATTATCCAGATGTTACCCAGAAGGTGTTTGCAACCCAAAGCAAAACTCGAGTAAGATTCAAAAAGGATGAAAAGTACTCACACTTTTTGACCAGTAGGATAAGTTTGATTATGAAGAAAGGTGAGAAAGGAAAACTAACAGACCTAGTCTAGTCTCAGGTAGATAGTTATAGGAACGACTATACGTGGGTTTAAAAATCTGGAAATTAATCCCCTTAAAATGATCTCACCTTATGTGATACCTACTTGAAAGTCTTCATATACTCCCAGCTTGAAGATCCCTGGAATACAGCAGTCTGCCTTTTTCCACAGGGAATATGTCCCAAGACCCCCAGTGGATGCCCCAAATCACGGATCATACCCAAATCCTATATGTACTATGTTTGTCCTATACACACATTCCTACGGTAAAATTATTTTACATATATTTTATTGTTAAATTTATTGGGGTGACAGTGGTTAGTAAAAATTACATAGCTTCCAGGTGTACAATTCTATAGTATATTGTGTATGTGTTGCATTGTGTGTTCACCACCCAGAGTCAGTTCTCTTTCCATCACCCCTATGGTAAATTTTAACTTATAAATTAGGCACAGTAAGAGATTAGCAACAATAACTAATAATGAAATAGAATAATTATAATAATAAACTGTAGTAGAAGTTATGTGAATGAGGTCTCTCTCAAAATCTTATTCATCCTCATTCATGATGTGAGATGATGAAATGCCTTATTATGTCAAGAACTTCCACACATTCACTTAAAGGAAGCACTTTATAGCTTCTCTTTGGCATATCCAATTGCCACATCAATATTCTTGAGCTTGGAGGTCATTATTAAGTAAAATAAAAGTGACTTGAACACAAGCCCTGCAATACCATTACAGCTGATAGGATAACCAAGACGGCTATGAAGTGACTACCAGGCAGAGAGCATCTGCGACGTGGAGACTCAGGACAAAGGGATGATTCACATCCAGGGCCAGACGAAGCAGGACAGCTTGAGATTTCATCACATTTACTCAGAACAACACACAATTTAAAACTTATAATTATTTATTTCTGGAATTTTCCACTTAATATTTTCAAGTCATAGTTGACTGAAGGGAACTGAAACCTCAGAAAGCAAAAACATAGATGGGGAAAGGGGTAAGAGGACTACAGTAATATTTCAAGATTCAAAAAAATGCTTTTAAGGATGAATATAATGACTCCAGTGTCTGTTTATATGGGTGACTCAATATCCAGAGAAAGTTTTCCAGTATGGATCTAAAAATTCTGGATAAAAGTTTTATTTAATCTTTTAAAATAATTGGCAGAATTGTTGTAAAAGGACATAGACAACAAGAAAATAAAAATCCTGAGAGTTAAACCTGTCTTGTGCTGGTGTTTGTCTGGAGGCAGCAGAGGGAGATGTATCTGGCTGTCCTAAGTGCTCAATGCTAAGGAGAATAGACAAACACATGAGGCTTATAAAAGACAGGAAGGTAGACTGAGAAACATCCAGGTGGACCCAGAATCCCGGAAAGGTTACACTGCCTGAGGTCTGAACAGGGGAGAGAGGCATACGCCCTAGAGAGAGACAGTGTATTTGGGACGAGAGTGTATTCCATCGGTGTTACCTCCACTCCCCCATAAATCTAAACCAAATAGTTGGTTTAAAATCTCCCAGCAGAACTTTATAGAATGATAGAATGCACCACAATAATGCACAACTAACAGCACAACTCTGTAAATGTATTAAATTTACATATGTAAAAAATTTACTAAAACCCAAATTGTACACTTACAATGGGTAAATTTTAGCAAGTGAATTACACCTTAGTAAAGCCTTATAGGATGGGGGGTTGGGGGACAGGTTGCCTGTCTTGCTCCTCATCCTGATCACATATCCACCAGTAATTTTTTCTCTAGCTAATACAGACAGCTAATGCTCCTCCCTAGCAGTACATATTTCCACCGATCAAAGATAGAATCAAAGAGAAAAAGAAATCCAAGAAGAGAAAGGCAAAATGAAAGGAGGAGAAAACTTCATCTGTGCCGTGAGCCACTAGCTGTGTTTGAACTGCCTTCCAACACAATGGAAGCAAGCTTGGCATAACAAACCAGGTCAAATCTACATAATCTCATCACCATGCCACTCACACTGTGATTACTCAGAAATAAAAAAATAAAGTTTGTCACAGGTGATAATGATCTCAAAATCAAGAGAGGAGCAAAAACAAACTCATAACAACACACCCTTTTGTCTTTTCCCAGGAGGGGTGGAATGAGGAGCGTCAGGCCTTGTAACCAGCCCGCCTAACAAGGTACACAGGAATTCCAGTCATGTGCCCAGTGCTATCACTGTCTTCGCGGATTCTTAGCTTTCTGAAGTGTTTGAGTTTTTTGGTATATGGTTACTTTCCCTCAGCAAGATGACAACACAAATGCCGCCTGCCTCCTTCAACTCTTGCAGTACTTATTCACATGTAACTGTCCCTCCTGCTCTTTCCCATGAGTCAGATGTATTTGTTTCTCACTTCTATCCTCTCATCATGGAACAAACAAATCTAGCTTTAAACTAATTCTGTTCTTTTCTGAGAATTTTATCATGTCCTACCTAAATCAAGACAGTATCTAAAATAATACAGTTTAACCCATGGACACAATAGATAGTTTAATGTTTATTTGGGGACGAGTGGGTTAGGGAGGGGAGAAAGGGGAGGGGGTGGGAGAGGAGCGGGGGAAGCTAAATATAAGGGGATGGAAAGAGGGGTCACATTAGGTGGTGAACTTATTATGCATCAAGTTGACAATGCACTGTGGAATTGTATGCCTGAAACCTATGTAATCCTTGCTAACAGATGTCACCCCAATAAGTCTAACAATAAAAATGAAAAAAAAAATAAAATAAAATAAAATAAAATAAAATAATACAGTTTGGTAAACCTAATGTATTTTGAATGTAACATCGGATGATGAGACTTCTTCCACTATTTTGCAAAGAAATCCACAAAGACAATATGTTCCTAAAGTGAGTCTTAAACAGAAAGTATGTACACTGTAATCATTATTTTGGTTTTCGATTATAAAATAATGCATGGCATTTGTAAAAATTCTAATAATACAAAAACATATATCATAACATGGGAAACCTCCCTTCATACCCATTACTCAATTTTGTTCCCCTCTAAGAGTAACCACTGTGAACAGTTTGGTGTGTATCTGTCAGATCCATCCTTTTATGTATTTCCATCTGTATTACACACACACACACACACACACACACACACTAAAATCATAAATTTAACTTTAGTGAAGTAACTCTGTACTTTGTTTTCACTTATACCCTGGAGATCTTTTCCTGCCAGTAAAAATCATTCTAAATCCATTCTTTTTGTCAGCTTCATAGAATTCTATCATGTGAGTAGAGTATACCACGATTAATGACATAAATATGTATTTAATTAGTTTCTTTTTCTTCCTTTTTTTTGTTTTTTGTTTTGCTATGACAAAAAAAAGCTCCAATGAGAACTCTTTCTGTACAAGTGTCAACATTCCTATGATCAAATCTTAGATGTGAAAGAGCAGAATCAAAAGGCACAAGAGCAACAGCCCCGGTCCCTCCCACAAAGGATACACCAACTTCCACTTCCACTCACAATGCTTGAGAATGCCTGTTTGCCCACACACTCATCACTACTGGATTTTTATCTAACTTTTTAATGTCTCAATATCAATGGCAGGTAAAAAAAGATAATCCTTTTCAATTTGCATTTTCCTGAATACCAGTGAAATTTAGCATCTTTTTAGATGTTTTCAGTCATTTGTATTTATTTGCCTGTGAATTGCCTTGTGCATTTCTTTACCCATTTTTCCTACTGTCTTACTCAAATTGATTTACAGAAACCTCATAAATTATGGCTAATTATCAATTTCAGTTCTTTATGTGAAAATATTTTCTCCTAGTCTGTTGCTTAAAATTCCATAGGTGGAATTTTACTTTGCTTATGATTCTTTTTTTTTTCTGTACAGAAGCTGACATTTTTTGTTGGAGTCAAATGAATAATTGATGGTTGCTGAGGGCGGGGAGGAGGGTTCCTTATCGAGTCCCAAATTACAAAATACTTTTCCCATATTTTATTTCAATACTTCCATTGTTTTTTGTTTTTACGTCAAGACTCTTACTCCATCGGGATGCCCCATGTCCTATTTCTACTCTTTGTGTTTGTTTACTGAATTGGAATTACTCCGGGTTTCTGTTGGGAAGAATGAGTCATTTCTGTAGTGCCTTCCCTGGCTGTGTTTTGGGTTACGATATCTTTTGCTCTGGTTTCTGGAAATGAGATCCATCTGCTTAGCAACTTCTAGTCAGCCCTCACTGATAGTTCCTTTCTTTCTAGCACTATTAGGTTTTCATTCACATTTTTATAACTTCCTTTTCATTTCAATGAAATTTGGAGGGAAAATTAGATATAAATGCAGATGATCAGTCTGCCATCTCGAAGGAAGATGTCTTTGTATATTCCAAGAAACATTTTTATTATGAAATAAAACTATGCATGTAATTGAAAATTTGAAAATAACAAAAGACATAAGAAGAAAATAAAAATCAACCAAAATTCCACTATTTGATAATAAAAAATGCTAAGATGTTGGTGTTTCTAATGCATATGAATAAAATTTTCATAGAAATGTAAGATATCATATATTTAGTATATACTATGCTTTTGAAACCCACATATGTGAAGAGTATTTTCCAATACCCTTGAAAAATATGATTTTATAAAAAATGTCTGTAGATCTATTCATTTTTTATTAATATTCACATTTCCAGAAAGAGTACTAACTTTCCAAGATTCAATAGAGTCAAAAGTCTCCTTTCCAACCCTTGACTCCTGGTAATCAGTATCTCTTCCTGAAGTCAACAAATGATACTCAATTATTTTGTAAAGATAAAGTCCCATAGGCGGAATTGGGTGAGAGGGCATATTCCTTTCTAATTCCTATTACAGACCTGCTCTCCAGAAATGTATAATTTACACCACCCCCAAGGAAGATATTCTCTTCCTTTTAACATTTGTCAATTTAGAAGGCAAAAAATGTTCTATTATGCATTTCTCTAAGAATGAAGTCAGACCATTTTTTCACACTTTCAGTAGCCCATTCTGCATCTTCCATCATAAATTGTCTGTTCCTAGCCTTTGCCACAAAGGATGCTTTAAAAATACTTTCTTGCTTTTAGGATTATGGTCAATTCACTGAGTTTCCCCCATGTCAAATCAAAATGGGGCCTCTCCAAGCAGCAGGGCCTCTAGTTCCTTAATTCTGTCACCAGTGAAACCTCCACTGCGTTTCATTCATATTTTGTCTTAACAAGATTTCTAACAATGTTCAAGATTTCTTTCTTGAGGTCTACTCTGAACTTCTAACCAGCAAAAGAGTGACAGCCCAGGATTATGCTCAGAGAAACCATGAAGATGACATAAGGCTGGTGTTTTCTAATGTCCACCCATTGGAACTCTTACAAACAGACTGTACAACTCGGAGTCCATCATACAACTCTTCTGTGCTTTAGTCACTCTCACTCCCAGGTGTTGCTCACCTCCACACCTTGGCCCATTCTGTCTCCAAAGTCTGGAAGGCCCTTCCAGCCCAACTACCTCTCCTCCAGGTTAGCTACATGTGGGTGCCCCTCTTCCATGCACCTGAAGTGCATGTCTATCATCTGCATATGTGAAGTTCATGACTATCTCTCTCCTTTCCCCCAAAACAGCTCTGCATTTTCCCAGAGTCATACACAGAGCTCTGCGCAGCACATGCTATTGGGTGATGATCCCTGAAACCAGTGCATGCACACCTGTCCCATTCACCTTCCAACAGCACAGCTACTCAGACACCTTCCACAGAACCCCAAAACTCACCACTGCCTACAGAACACAGTGACCTCTGAAACACTGAAATGGCATTCAAGGCTCTCACCTGCACCTGCTTCTCCATGCTTAGACAACCTGTTTCTTCTCACAGCCAAATAAAGAGCAAATATGCTCTCCTCACACAACCAGGTCTGTCCAAGACATAGGTTGGCTCAAGTTGCTCCCCTCTGAGCCTTCACCACTTGTGTACATCTTACCCTGGGAGAATTCCAAATGCAATCTTGTCCTGACTGCCCCTTTTTCCTTCAACACTGCGTAATTTATTTACATTTCTGCTCCTTGTGTCAGCCATCAAACTCTACCCTCTATTATAAGCATTCAATGGTGACTTATGCTTATAGTAGATGATTAGCGATTTTTATCTCTTTTTCCTCAACAGATGTGGCATTGCAGTATTTTCTGGATGATTGCACAAAGATGGATCAGAGAGCACCGCTGACATGTTTCCCTTTTTCTCAGTCTCACCTTGTTAAAACAAACTTCTCCCTCGCCCTCTTCTTCCCACCCACGTCCCGTCCGTGCCCCGCCCCCACCTCCTGCTAGCGCAGCTCCCACTGCCGCCCCGCGGCTCTCCCACGCTCACACTACTTACCACCATGGGGCCAAGGGAGCGGTTGACCTCGATCCCAGGTGGAAGAGTCAGAGGCTGCGTGAGAACTCCGCCACCGCACGCTGTGCTGCCGGCTGCAGAGGTACGACCGGGCTCTCCCCGCGCGTGGGCTCCCGCACCTGCCTCCTCTTTGTTCTCACACAGGGTTCCCAGCCTCGGGGCTGTGCTTGGAAACACCTAGAGAACTTTTCATCAGAAATGCTGATTTAATAATCCAGGGAGCAGACCGGCTATCGGAATTGTTAAACGTCCCCGAGTGCTTATGTTCAAAATCTTGGCGTGCGCGTCGGGGCTTCGCTACCTAATTTCCAGCTTCTAAGCCGGGTCGCCGGGGGAGATCAAGAAAGGCGCGCGGCCCAGAGAGCGCGCGGGCCGGGAGTTGCCCCGCCCTCGCTCGGGCACGCCCGCCCACCCGCAGTCTTGTCTCAGGCTGGCGCTGGGATAAACCCCTGAGCTCTGCCCAGGGCGAGCCAGTGGTAGCAATGCCCGAGGCGGACGAGACCGACTTCCCGCGGACAGCGAGGGCAGCGTGCCCGGGTGAGTTGCCAAGGTCCAGGTCCGGGGTTTGGGCACGACCTACGGGAGCCCAGCCCGCAGCAGACCGGGTCATGCTAAGGGTGGGAGCGTTCAGAGAGGGCCGGAGGCGGGAGGCCGTCCCCAGAGAGCGTCGCGCTTCTCGGTGAGCGCCAGGCAGCGGCGTCCTGGAGGCTCAGACTGCTGCGTCTGTCACCAAGCCCTGAGACCCCTCAGGGGTGAGCTGCTAGACTCCTTCCGCCTCCTTAAGCAGATGGCAAGAGGCCTCCCTGGTCCCCTCTTCCTCTTCAGTCCATTCGGCCCCAGGAGCCCTCCTCTCTGCTGCAGAATGCATCTACCTCTCCCCTCCTCCACCGCCCCCAGTTGCCCCCAGTGCCCCCCATGTCCCTTATCTGCCCCCACTTACTAGGGCCAACTTGCAGCTGCGCCCTGGCCTGGAAGCAGACGTCACCTGTTTACAAGGCACCGTGTTCAGTTTTGGACGTCAGGATTCCATTCTTAAGAATCTAGTAAGCATCTGCCAGGACAGGGAAAAACAATGAACCTATTATTCCAGGTCTTGCGTTATGCCTGCATTAAGACAGCAGAGTGCTGAAGTCTAGAACCCCTAACTTTCAGAATTTTGATGTCACTCAAGTGGATGGTGAGACTCCCACGCACCCACATCTGAGCAGTAAGACCTCTGTCCTGGGAGAAGGTGTCACATTACTGTGGGAAGTCTGACCCTCATCCTGCCGGTCTGCGGTACACACCTCATGACTGCATCTTTAAAATGAGTCTCAATAAGACTGTTCACCCTTCAGGGCACCTTCTTTCCAAGTCCTGCAGGGCCTGGGAGGCCCAATCAATCTTCCAAAAGCTAATCTGGGAAAATAAATTCCAGCAAAGGTGCCAGAGAGTTTGAGGGCCATTTCATCCAAAGCATGGTGAAATCCAGTGCTCTGCAGCAGAAAACACACTTTGTTAGACCAGAATGTCCATGCACCACCCCCACCCCACCACCAGCATTCTTATTCCCCGATAGTCCCAGAAGCACAGGTCAAACCCACCTCACGGCTCAAACTCTTCTGTCCCTCTGCTGGGCAAGCTACTCCTAGATTTCTCCACCTCTCACCATTCATCATTTGGATTTCCACTCAAATGTCAACTTCCAGCAAATCTCTCCTGGTGCCCCCTACCTTGACTTCAATCTAAATCAGACCTCCTACGTACTCTCTGTAGTTCCCTGCACTTTTCTTTATATACTATGACTTTTAAAGATGTATTGATTCATTGAATGTCTGTCTCTTCAAATGGACCCTTAGCTCACCAGGCCAGAGAATATGGGAGGCTACCAGTCTCCGCAGCCCCAGTGTCCAGCATCATATCTGCACAGCATCACTGTACAATAACCCTGAACACCTGGCCCTGCACTACCTGGCACCAGGACCTTGGACAAACCACATACGTATTCTTTCTGAGCCTCAGCCTTATCTGCAGAATGAGCCAAGAAATGACAATTTAGGTCACAACAGTTTCTTAAGGGCCTGCCCATGCGCCAAGCCCCCCTGTAGATGAATCTATCCACCCCTAGTCATTAAGTAGTAACTAGTCTGTTCTAGGCCACATTTTTAAAGGGAAGACCTGCTGTTCCTTAATGAAGAACACCTCTGTGCCTCTTGGATACCTTATTCAGGGAAACTGCCCACCCCCAGCACAATATGCCCCCTGCTAAACATGTCTTCTCTCCTAGAGGAAATAAGCCCTTCCCTTCTTTCTCAGATGCTTGTTATAATCGTAAAGCAGCTTATAAATGCATTCTTACTAAAGTGTGAATAACTGATAGCAAGATGTAAGCATGGAGTCCTATATGAACTTGCCAAGGGGGGGCCTTTTATTCATTCAGCAAATCTCTTGCCTTCTTGGTTAGCAGCACTGTTAATCTGAGAAACTTGATAACATTCATAAAGGATTTACTGTGAGCAGCATTGTAGCCAAACACATCACATGCATTCTTATTTCAACTGCAAAACCACTCTACACCACCAGACCAGTACACATGAGGAGACCGAAGCCCAGAGAGGCTAGGGAGCCTGTCCCAGGTTTCACAGCCAGGCAGGGGCAAGACAAGGAAACCAGGTCTGTCTCTTACCCGTGTCCTACAGGCACAGGGCTGGGATGTATGGGGGTCTCAGAGCTGGGAAAGGGTATCCAGAGCTGACAGTGAATCCATCAGAAAAGGTTTGGAAAGTCTAATTGCTCCTTTTCAAATACATTGAGAAAATAGGATTTTACACTTTCCTCTTGAATCTCAGATGTTAAATAGTGAAATTAAAGAGCAACAGTGCAAATGAGAAAACATAAACCTGAAAGGAGATAGAAATAAAACCAGAGACATAGCAATTATATAATCATAAACATTACAATATTATCAAGACTTCAAACATAAAATCAGCCAACAGGACTTGTGATTATTAAGAAGAAAAGTTAACTGTGAGAAATAATGAACTTCTCCTTTGAATTTAGGTGTGGTTACAGTTCTGGTTAAGGAATATTTGTGTCAACTACAGCCCCTAGCAAGCATACAGATACTTGCCAAGCTGGAGTTTGGTGCTATGAATGAGAGTGGGCCAAGATATACAACCCAGGTCGGTCCCCTCCCCTTTCTCAGTTCAGAGTCTGCTAACAGAGGAGACATTTAAATCACACTTCTCAGTTTCTGTTCCAGGAACTATGAGCTCCACGTAACAAGCAAACTCAGAGGGAATGGACACCTAGGTCTTTACATGAGTCTCTTTTTTTTATAGGTGTCAGCCAGAATATGACTCCCAACCTGAACTCAGCAAAGGAATTATTCAGTTTCTTAGGAAAATCATTGTTTACTGTTCTGAGGATTATGATCTTTACCTTAATCCCAAAGCCACGAAAGAACATTGCTGGTGAAATCATACTCATAACAGGCACCGGGAGTGGACTTGGAAGGCTCTTAGCCCTTACATTTGCCCGCCTTGGAGCTGTGCTTGTTCTCTGGGATATCAACAAGGAGGAAAACGAGGAGACGTGCAGGATGGTTCGAGATGCTGGAGCCACAAGAGCTCATGCCTATACCTGTGACTGCAGCCGAAAGGAAGAAGTGTATAGAGTGGCTGATCAGGTAAATCTTGGGTGCTTCCTATTTGCTATGGGTAGGAAGAACTCTATGTAAATACTTAGACATAAATCAGTTTATCTGTTTGGCCTTCTCAGTGCCGATTTGCCTGTCTCCAACATCCCTTTAATTTAAAAAATATTGGGAAGTGGGAATTAGGATTTTTGAGTTCTCACTGTATTCAGTACACCATGCTAAGTACCCTGTGTGTATTGTATCATAATCCTATTAAGTAATGCCCATTATTATCTCCATTTCACAAATAAGGAAACTGAGACTTAGGAAAGGTAAGTAGCTTACCTGAGAAACAGAGGTAATAAGTAACAAAGCCACAACTGGGACTTGAGACTGTTGACTCCGGAGTAAGGAATATATACTCTAACCACCGTGCTATACTAACTGTGCTGGCCCCTACCACAATATGAGAGATAGGTGATAGCACCCTTCTTTGAGGATAAAGATACTGAGGCACAGTGATATTGCATAACCTGCGTAGGGTCCCAGATTTAGTGTGTGGCTAAACCAGGATTAAACCTGTATTTAGTCTGATTTGAAATCCAGTTATTAAACCGTATACAATGCCTTTCATTTGAATCTATATTTCTCTTAAGTCATCAGAAGACAATCAAAATATTTTATTCATCCCTAACCCTCTTGACCTCAGTTGCTCCTTTGGCGATGATAGAGATGCACACATAAAGAACGCTTTCAGGAAACTAAAGCTCCGGTATGCCAGTGCAGTGTCTACTAAGTGCATAGAGCAGTGGTTCTCAACCTTCCTAATGCCACGACCCTTTAATACAGTTCCTCATGTTGTGGTGACCCCCATAAAATTATTTTTGTTGCTACTTCATAAATGTCATTTTGTTACTATTATGAATTATAATGTAAATATCTGATATGTGTTTTCCAATGGTCTTAGGCAACCCCTGTGAAAGGGTTGTTCAACCCCCAAAGGGGTCGCGACCCACAGGTTGAGAACTACTGCAGAGGCTCATACTTGTCTGATGGCTGCCTCCTTTCCCTCGTAAGGATTTCTCTGTCTTCACATTGGCACAAACACTCCACACATCACTCTTCCAGGCCACTTTGTATATGGGGGAGCCGGGGGGGCGGGGGGGTGTCTCCAGGTTTCTCCCATTTACTGAAAAGGAAGAACCAGACCAGCCTATGACAGGCAGCCCAGCTATGTTAGAAAGTTCATCTCTTCTACCATCTGCAATCACAGGCTGCCCGGGACATTCTGGAGATCCCGGGACACACTGGGACCATCCTGCAATAAGTTGTTGTGTCTTTGCTGCAGCCAACCTCAAAAATTCAGCTCTTTGTACTTGAAACACAGATCACCTGGCATGTTGACTTACAGTGACTACAAACAACTTCTCTAGCCACTCATAGTCAAACAGTTAATACCTCCAGGTACTGAACACGCTAACACGAGGTGCTCCATAAATAATTACTGCCCTCTTCCCCATATCCATGATTTAGTTCTGCACAAAATGCTCAGCTTCAGAAATGGTCAAACATGGCATATTACTAGCCTGTTATTCAGTTTTTTTTATTTCTGGGACTTGGAAATAATTAATTATATGTTTTTCTGAATTCGACCTTATAAATCAAACATTTTCACTTCTTATTCTGGATAGAGGAAAGGTACCAGAAAATTTTTAGGATGTATCTCCTAGAGGAGTGATCAGGGTAAAAACTGTCAGCGTAATATGACTGTGTTTTATCTCCACTGAGACCCAATCACCTTGAGAGCTTGTGTCTCTACATCATAGCTTAGCATTGAAAGTCCAGACTTGATACCTGGCATCCTGGAAAAGAGTTCGTTTTGAATAAACATAAGACCAGACTAGAGCTATGTAGTTGTCACTTATCCTTGAAGTGGCATGTTCAAAGTGTCCTAACTATATATTTAAAGACTGTGATCCCTTGGACAAGCCAAATCAGAATCAGTTTTGCTTGGTTTACATCTAATTGAGTGCATTGGTTCGACAGGAAAAAAAATCCTGATTACAGGCATACTTGGAAATATTGCATGTTCAGTTCCAGATGACTGTCGTACAGAGTCATCATCTTTTTGCTGGTGAAGGGTCTTGCTTTGTTTGCAATCAATGCAACACTTGTGAAGCACAATAAAGCAAAGAACAAAAAATGAGATATGCCTGTATTTGTAGCATCCGTGAAAATGTCTTAAGGTTTATTGCTGATTCCTGTTGTCCAAAGTCAAATTTCAGGATTGTTTCATCTTTTAAACCATGTGGTCACTGGTAGAAGCAGACTTTTCGCTGTTGCCCACTATGACTAATAAGTAATGGTTGGGAAATTCAAATTAGCCACCGTGGGCAGTGTGCAGTTAGACACTTACGTTCACAGCCTTCCTGCACATGCTTGTTGTCACAGCATGGATGTTCATAGAGAAATCCCTGCCAACATGTGGGCACAGCTTATGCATGAGTCTCCCTAGAGTTCCACCCTGGGCTGAACAGACTGTTGCCACATTCTTACAATAAGGAGAATAATGAACGCAAAAAAAAAAGAAAGGCAAGAAAACTAGTTAAAAACTAGAGTCCATTGCATTCTGCCTTAGATTCTACCCCTGGGGCCCCTATGAAACAACATAATACCAACTAGCTTGCTCTTATCCCAGGATGAGTGGTCTCTTGTGTTATCATTGATCAGCGAGAGTTAACTATATACTTACATAGTTAAGTCACAGTTAAACATGATTACTTCCTCCCTAATGTAGCAGAGGCGGAATACGCATGATGCCTTTCCATGCTTAATTTAAAGAGAAAAAGGTAGACTTTGGAGCAAGATAATCCTTTTAAAAAAGAAAAGATAGCCCTGTGTTCAAAACAGATAAATAAAGAAGATTATCAACATGAAAAAATGAAAAATCCTATCACAATTTCTTAGTCTGGTTCATTGAAAGTACACCGTAAAGATATAATTTTTATATGCTGCAAAGATGCAAGGCATGGGTAATAAAACCCTAGGTGCCTACTTTAAAATTAAAGTCTGATGTTTACCTTATCAAGTGTACGGTAATGTGCTTTATTCACATGAGAGGGGTAGTAGAACACATGTCCCTGTTTATTTCTTAGATGTTACTTCCAGCTCTGCCCTCCTGACTGCACAGAGAGCTCAGCCTCCAATGCTGTCTTCCAGCCCACATCCCTATC
The DNA here is from genome assembly GCA_004026885.1 of Lyroderma lyra. Lineage (NCBI taxonomy): Eukaryota > Metazoa > Chordata > Mammalia > Chiroptera > Megadermatidae > Lyroderma > Lyroderma lyra. The sequence continues at coordinate 15,821 of PVJL010002026.1, read as the reverse complement.
CAGCTTTTGATCCTGCCTCACGTAACCCTCACCTGGTTTTTTTCTAGCCTTGACTACTGTTCAACTTGGATTTGACTCTATACTTTGGCCACTCTCCAAATGAGACTTGTTAGATTGTTTCTAGTCCTTCTATCTGAAAACTCTTAACGTAGAATGTGAGTTTTTCTTACTGTCTATTTTATCTTAAATTTGCCCTAGACTACAGATCTAATTGACTAGTAAACACCTAACACGTGTCACCCTCATTGCTGGGACTCGGGCCTTCTATAACAGCCGATGAGAAAAGTGGCAACTTCCACCTGGCTTCATATGTACCTCCTCCCCTGCACTAGACTGTCCCATCCACACTCACGTACACACACACACACACACACGCACACACACACACACAGTCAGTACTGCTGTGAGCCTCCTGTGCAGCACGCGGCAACTGCAACCCATGGTCCCCAGAGGTTTTGGGGACAGGGCCCCTGCTGTGTGATACAAATTGTAGTAATGCAACTTAAAATACAAAGAGGAGCAAAGGGACAGCACCAACTCCTGTGCCAGTCCTGGAAAATCCTGTGCTCCTTTCTGATTTAAGAGCCCAGTCATTCACTGAAGATTTGCTGAAAGGGGAAGACTCAGATGTCACACCGGAATTTTTATTTCTTAAATAAAAGTTATTGATTACCTACTCCGGCCACAGTTACAGCAGGAAACAGGGCCTATCTTATCCTCTCTTCACAGATCTCTGACCTAAAAAGTGCAACAGGGAGAAGAAAACCAACCAGTTGATGAAAACAGGGCAGGCAGGTTCTGAGCTATGTGTGTGTTTAAAGCATGGATGTGAGTATCACACTTCCTCCAGTCCCTCCCTACCCCACCCATCTCTATGTGTGCAAGGTCTTGATTTATATGACTTGGCTGTAATGGCAGATGTGCCATCACATTTCTTAAAATGATATGCTACTTAGAGCATAGAACAAGTTGCTAATCACTGAGTACAAGAATAGCTCTAACTGTAGAAGTAAAGCAGCACTGGATGTTGGAACCATAGTAAGAAGGGTAGAAGCAATGAGAAGAAAAGCATCAGACTTGGGTCTCTGATGCACTGTAAACTCATCAAAGGTAATAAAATATGCTTTGTTTTCAGACTGCAGAAACTCAGTCTGAGTTAACCAGGAAAGGAGGCACATAAAACTGGGGACAAATTCAACCTAGATCATGTAAAGAATGACTACATTGGTGGTGTTGCTCTTATTCCTCAATTCAGGTTAAAAAAGAAGTTGGTGACGTTTCCATCCTAATCAATAATGCCGGCATTGTAACAGGCAAGAAGTTCCTTGACTGCCCAGATGAGCTTATGGAAAAGTCTTTCGATGTGAATTTCAAAGCACATTTATGGGTAATTATTTTTTCTTCTCACGATAATTATCAAGCTACTCTGACATTTCTAAGTACCTTTCTCTTGTTCTCTTAAATATTTATTAGCCTCTAAATCAAGCACAGACTTCTCAGTTTTAGACGTGTCCTGGTCTACCCAGTCATCTGCTCCTGACCCACCCTAGCCCACACCTGCCAGAGGCCCAGCTCAGGGAATCCTGTAAAGACACACTGTCTTCACGGTCGTGCTACCCGGTCTTGTTTGCCAGGCACTACCCTAGTACCTCGGGGTATAATCCGTAAAACAGTTCAGTGAGATAAGGGATCACAGGAGTTAAAAGATTGACTCAAGTCTACACGGCAAGTAACAGCACTTAGACGTGACCAGGGTGACCTTATCATTTGCCTAAGCAAGAACTCTTGTAAGTGAAAGGGGACATAATTAATAAGTGAGCATTAACCAGGTGTGTTCTGGGCTAACCACAGCATCCAGTCACCTGGCCCAGTACCTAACCAGGGAAAGGAGGGGAGCTATTATTGCAGTAGCCCTGGTGAATGCGTGCCAGACACGAAGGGACACATCCCCGACTCTCGAGGCCGTGTGCCCACCGTCAGGAAGTTGCGTTTCCCCGGCAGTTGCTAGGCCAGTCCCATCAGGGCTCCCCACACCTTGCACGAGCCCTCGTCCTTCCTGTCCCCGCCCTCGCGCTCACAGCCCGGGAGGGACTGAGGGGGTCCCCTCCGCTCCGCTCACCCCGCCGCCCAGCCCCACTCCGGCGGCCTTCACACGTGGCGTGGAGTTTGTAGGTCTTCGGTCCCCTGGTCTCACCGAGCCTGTAGTGGTGCTGGTGGTATTCTTGCTGTTCTCTTTAGTTTCCAGGAGAAAGACGGAAAGATTCGGAACTAAGTGGCCACCGTGCTCCCTCAAGAGCTGCTGCAGATGACTTGCGTTGTCTTGTCCCTAGCGCGCCCTCCTTCGTTAGACGGTCGGGCCAGGCCGGGCGCAGTGAGCAGGGCAGCTCCTCACCAGGCTCTCCGCCTGGGGCTTTCCGTCCTTTTGCCACGGTGCCCTCTCTCTCTCCCCTCTCCTTGTCCCCAGGACGCCGGTGTTCCCCGGGCCCTGTGCTCCCCTCCCAGCCGCGCACTCTGGGCCTCTCTCTGGGCGAGTCCAAGGACATCCTGGGAGCGCCTGCACACAGTAGGCGTGCAATTGCCTGAGGGCCAGAGAGTGCATGGTGACAAGGCTCCCAAAGGGTGTGTCCCCAGGGGAACGTGAAGTGACTCATCACAGACCATCTGAACTTAGGGTGCGTCTTCCTAGGCTGCGGGGTTGGCTTGATTTCATTGTCCACGCCTCTCTGCATAATACTACTACTTTCTCTTTGAAACTCATTGTGATACGGACGAAGGTGGTTTGACTTTTATAAGAGATCCCTTTTCTCTTATTTATTCCCATTAGAAAGTAAATATGAAATATAAATGTATTTAATGATTTCCTTGTTGCAGACTACACCTTCTCCCAAAACTCATCGCTGTCTCCTTCACCTTCTTTCTCCAGACCACACATCAGAGGGGGAGGTGGTTTTTTGCCCCAGACACAGCATACGTCCCCTTTCTAACTGATACTCTCTTTCATGACACGGAATAAAAATAAGAAACCATTATTCAAAGAAGTGGAGATGAATTTAAAAACAAAGGGATAGTTTTAAAATAAAGCCAATAGCAGCATGTCCTCTGAACAATGCTCAGAAAAATCTGAAATTCAAGTATGATCCAAGGGGGAGGGAGGCAATGTAAATCTAAGTAATTGTAACTTTTCTTTCTGGATCCTGGCTGCCACGGCTGAGATTTTCCTGTACTGTTTGAATTATTGTCCTAATAGTATGTTTTTAAAAGGCAAATATGAGAAAAATACAAGTCCGAATAAATAATTTTTAATAATATTGGAACTGCCATCAGGAAAATATTGGTTTAATAGGTTAAACACATTTAGATGGTTACTTTTCAGATGTTTAAGATTTTATAACCTAGTGCCTTCAGGTATTTTTTATGAGCTTAAAAATGATTTTTAATTACTTTAATGACCACATAAACATCTGAGAAAAGTATAAAATGTTATAAGATTTACTTTGCTCTTCTTAGACTTATAAAGCCTTCCTACCTGCTATGATCGCTAATGACCATGGACATTTGGTTTGCATCTCAAGTTCAGCTGGATTAACTGGAGTAAATGGGCTGGCAGGTAAGACAAATGAAATATTTCACAATTGCACAATTTTTTCTAACTTACATAACAGCTCTGAGTAATCAGCATTGACTTGTTGCACTGATAATAAATAAAAATTCAGAAGTATATTCAATAAGGGAGGTGGTAGAGAACTTCATTGTGCACCAAAACTGCTATCATACACACTTACTCGAAACTGAACTATGCACTTTGGAATCATTTGGTCTAATGCAATCCCCTGGGTTTAAAAAAAAAAAAATGGAGAGAGAGATAGTATGATTAATGTTTTTACACAAGTGATTCGCGTAGCCACCATTGCCCCTCCACCAATTCACCTGGCATGGTTTTCAGGATGGTAAGAAAGCCCACTTTGCCTTTTGAAGTTTCCATGAAGTGATCTCCCCCTCTTAGCAGTTTGGAGAAAATCTCTCTACCCCAAGAAACCTAAACTTCGCCTCTTTGCTTTTCCACTGTTTGGAAGACTTGTAGGAAGTGGCTGTCATTTCTGTCTCCTGTGCAACTGACTTGACATTAGCAGTAGGGAGGGTCAAAGAGATGCACCAGGATCCCTGATGAAGGTGGTGCAACTCAGGAGCTGGCTGTAGGAGCAGCAGAAATCTTGTCTTTCCCTACCAGGCATCTCCTGGAGCAACCTCCCGGGTACTGGCATACACAGATCCCTGAGACTCATGCATCAGAAACCCCAGCTGCCACACTTGGATGACATTGCCCAGTGCCAATTGGGCACTTCTGAATGCTTTTGAGCTGAGCAGCACAGTTCAAGATTCACAACACTAGTCTAAGCACAGTCCACTTCAGTTATGTGGATCGTAGGCTGGCCAGACATACCATTGTAAATAGGACAATACCATTATTTTCTGTGTCATTTGAAAGGTTACATCTGGTCAGCTTAGTGAATGGGCTTCTCAGAACCATCAGTCACCCAAAATTTTACCAGTCTATATACATCTCCCTGTACCCTGGACTTCCTTTCCTCTGTCCTTAAAATTCATCAAGTATTATTACCTCTCTTGTATGTCTGATAAATCCCAGAACTTTGAAATAAAACAGGTGTATTTACAGCTCTGTTAATCCATTTTCTGACACAGTATCTCTGTGTTCAAATAGACTCTCCCACCACCACCCCCCACCCCCCCCCCAGCTCACTTTAGAAACAACTGTAAGCCTTTTGTAATTCCTGCAGTGTGGGTCTTGGCTTCACTGCATCACAACCACCAAGGGTGCTGTTTAGAATGCAGATTCCCTGATCCTGGGCCATATCTGCTCATCCTAATCTCAAGGGTTGAGGGGCTCGGTGAGTGGCATTTATACCAAATGAAGCTGCTCAGGTCTTCTCTCCCCTCCCTACCTCTATCATCTTATCCACTGTCTTGAGCAGCAGTGCACCCTCAGAGCCCCACACCTGGCACCTGTATCCTGGTTCTTGCCAGTTGTAGTAGCTGCTTCTCAACAGAGCAAGTAAGTTACCTATTTTGACTGTGAGAAGGAAAGAAAAGTAGAAGTCCACCTAAATGCCTTTTCTACTCCAAACTTTTTCATTCAGCAAATTGAATATTCAGGTGTTTACTTGATGCGTGTGATGGAGACAAAAAGTTCAAAACTAACATAAATGCCACTTTCTACTCCCCCTGCATTTTCAAGATATTTAAGAGGTTGAGGTTGAAGCCCTGCTTTTCCTAGTGTCCACTTGGTTGTTATCAAGTGACCTTTATATGACCATGTCCTCCCCACTCACTTTTCATATCTTCCAACGAGAGTAGACCGATATGGTATCAGTGTTATGAGGACATCTTAATGTAATGCCATTTTTAAAACTTAAAAATATGCATTAGCACTGTTGGTCTTTTTCAGATTATTGTGCAAGTAAATTTGCAGCCTTTGGATTTGCTGAATCTGTATTTACAGAAACATATGTCCAGAAAAAAAAGGGTATCAAAACCACCATTGTGTGCCCATTTTTTATAAAAACTGGAATGTTTGAAGGCTGTACTACTGGGTAAGTATGTCCTTTGATTTCAAAGGAACTACATTTTTTTAAATGACTAGTCATCTATTTTATTTTGTTCTGTTTTTTAAAGTTGTTCAAAAGATATTTTCTAGGATTCAGTTTATAAATGGTTCCGAAATTTCTTCTTTATTCCTATGTGTTTAAGATACTGAGTTTGATGCAAATTATTTATCAAGACTGTGTCCAACTCATGGCCACCCTGCAGCCTGGTCTCCTCACCCTGATCACATTTCCTTTCTGCTACGCAAGTCTTTTCTACCCTCATCCCTGATTCCACAGAAGGACTGGAAATCATTAAAGGGACACAAATGCCCCATTCTGTATCATATGGAGAAGACAAGCAGTTTTTAAAGACTTGCTTTACCATATTTAGACCATTTGTTTAATTATAGTTTCACCTATATGAAATATATGAGGGCTGTCTTGAACAAAATCCAGCCATAAACACCTCTATTTTTCATATAACTTGGCTGGATACTTTCCAGACAGCCTTCACATGCATATTGTAACATCAATGTACTAATTAGAATCCTAATTTTCTATTTCAAATTCTAGTTGTTATTTGTGTTGATAGTAAGAGAATAAATACAGAATAGATCAAATCTGGAAGGAGAAGAAGCAAATAAGTGGTGTCTTATAAATTTTTGATCCCTAATTTATAAGAACTGCTTTTATTCATTTCTTAATTCTTTTTTTTTATTTACCTTCTAGCTGTCCTTCTCTGTTACCAATTCTGGAACCAGAATATGCAGTCAGAAAGATAGTAGATGCTATCCTACAAGAAAAACTGTACTTGTATATGCCAAGGTTTATATACATCATAGTGTTTTTAAAAAGGTAACAACATTAGTTTCTATTACTTCTGTAATCTACCCAATCAACAACTTATTCCAAATCCTACCAAGAGAAGCCACAATATATATATCTGTTAAATGACTGAATTTTTATCTCTTCCTTGTGCCCATTGGCTGACACAAGCTCCAATGTGCAGGGTTGCAGTGCCTCCCAGGGGCCTAGGAAATGGGGTTGGCCCTTCCAGCCATCTTAATATTTTTTGCACTGTTGTCAAAAAGAAGCAGATTTACTCAATGATCTGTGAACAAATTGAAATGTTTTTTTGTTTCTGTTTTTGTTTTTGTATTTTAAGAGAGAGCCTCTTTTTATGTGCTCAGCATAGAATAATCATGTTGGAATAGCAATTGTGTTCACGCTTCCTTGAGTACAGGGCACAAAATCAAGGCCAGACAGTAAGCCAGATATTTAAAGAATTTGAGGAATGGGTAAAACTGGCAATACTGGATAGACGTGCACTGTAAGATGGTTAAAGAACTTGGGGGTGAGGGGACTGAAAAGATAATTACCTCTTAAAATCACAAGAGAGCATTTTTGCCCATCCTTCTCTGCTCTCCATTGAGATTCTGTGCTGAGAGACACATCAGCTGCTGTTCAAGAACATTTGACCTAATTACAGGAACGGCCATACCGAATTGCTAAAGCACCTGCTGACTCCCACTGTCTCAGATAATTTTCTGGACTGCAACAGGTCATGTAGTTATACTTCCCCCTAACAGCAATTTATAGGATAAGAATGTCCACTGTAAGGACATGGAATCTAATTTTTCTAATTTCTAAATAATTATAGTGTTCACATTTACTTTTATAGGATATTAATTCTGGGCCCCAGACTGAGAGAGATCTACACAATTTCTGAGGCGGCTTTGGAAACATGAAGCTTAGTGAAGGGAATCACAAAAAACACTCCGTTAAATATTCATTCATCGAGCATTAGAGAGGGCCTAGTGTGTGCCATGCATTCGTGACCATCCTCAGATCAGGGTTACAGCAAAGAACGAGAGAGGCGAGAGTCCTTGTCCTCATGGGAATTATCTTCCTGGGGAGCAGGGGGTAGGGAACAAATTTTTAAAAATAGTAAAATAAAAGAAGTAGTATCCTGGAGGGTCACAAGTGCTCCGAAGAAATATAAAGCAGGAAAAGGAAATCCCAGAGTGAGAGGTAGAAGGGCCCAAGTTGAGATTTAATTTTCAGTGTGGTGATCAGGGGTGGTCGCATGGAGAAGGTAACGTTTGTCAGAGACATAAAGCCGGGGAGGGCAGAAACCACCTGGATATTCCGGATAATTTGGGGACAGCAAGCACAGGGTTCTTTTCTTTACCTCACCCTTACGACAAGTCTCAGATTGACTGTACCTGCTGTGTTTACTGTGTCTCTCCTTGCTCTCAATGTGAACATCAGGATAAGAGGGGTCAGAGTGCTCTGTCGGGAGGGGCGCGTGGGGGTGGTGCAGATGAACAGTCTTAGTTGGGTCTTCCCACAGGTCTGAGGAACTATTGCATCTGATCCCCACAGTGGTCCCAGAAAGAAAGGTTAATGACCTCATTTTACCCTGGAGAAAACTCAGACTTGTGAGCTAAGTAACTTGCCTGAGATGACATGTAAATGACAGAGGTAGGATTTAAGCCAGGCTCATCCAACTTCACGTGACTTCGCTGCTTCCTATCAGTCATTACGTAGTGTAGTGACACTTTGGAAAGGGACATGAGAAGTGAGTTAAATAACATAAATAAAGCAAACAGATACAGAGACCCTGGGCCAGTGTCCTTCCACATAGTGGACAAGCCTCAGGAGACTCTGAGGCACGCACATTTGTGTGTGTGTGTGTGTGTGTGTGTGTGTGTGAATGCCTCCATCTGCAACAAGTTAGTGACAATGCTTTTCAGCTGAGCTGGCAAAGATGTTTTCGTGAATGATAACTAAGAAAGTTTACTCTTATGTTCTCTTTAGTGTCATGCCCCTCAAGATGTTACTGCTCTTGGCTGAATATTTGGGTGTTTTCAAGGTAATGGATGGCTTCCTTGGCAAAAAGAAGAAAGATTGAAGGCCAACACTATGGCTGATTTCATCTGATACCCAACATTACATATTGCTTATTTCAATGAAGAAAAGGATTTTTGTGTGATAGAATATATCTGGAGAGTACAAGTCCCACTCTTATTCTGCTGTCTGGACTAGTATACTCAATCAATACCTTTCAAAATAATGTTGCTATCTGCTTTTTGTTGAGCTTTTTGTAATGAATAAAAAGAAAGCCCGTTTTTGTCATCTTTGCTTGCAACAGATGTGAGAGAGAATCCCTCTTCTCATGAACTGCCCTGTGCTCTGGTCATTGGGGGAGTGGCTCAAACAGAGCAGGTGGCTGTGCTGAGAGGGCACTGGGGAATGGGGTAAAGATGAAGAGGATGGTGTTTAGCTGGAATGCCCTCCTTCCAGAGGACACAGAGTTCTGGATTTCCTGTCACCTTGTTTTTGAACCTGTGCCACCTAGTACAGAAAAGGCCAGCCTCCCAAGTCCTTGTTTTTCAAAGCAGTCACACAAATGTTGACTTCTACATGGCCTGAATACTTACAGACTAAGTGGCAATGCTGCTGAAGCTACATCAGGGAGCCTTACTCTCTATTACCTGAGTGATCCTAGGAGGCAGTGACCCTGGATCAAACTCTAAATGGGATCACATTCTTTTCCTAGAAGAGATCAAAGAATAGTTCATGGCTTCTTACTCTGAAAATGGCATTCTACTGAGTTAAGTAAACTGTGATCTATTAATTCAGGAAACACACGAGTGGCTAATTTCAAGTGTTTAATTTAGTATTTTAAGTTGTGATTCATGCTGAGGTATTTTTCCACAGGATGGGCAATTTTATTCATTTATATTCATCAGTGCTGCCTTCATTTCAGATGGATTGTGTTCTTATACTTTACAACTGGCCAACCTCTTTCATGTTTTGGAGATTGACCATAAAAGGAAGATTAAGAAAAATGTGGTAATTGCCATCCCCTGGAACCCCTTCCCAGGCCAGAGGGGCCACCTGCCTTGTAAGAAAAACAGCAGCCTTTGTCTCCTACCTTCTTTGTGTGTAGGGAGTAAGAGAGGTACCTTGGAAGACCCTGTGAGCGTCAAAAGAAAAGGGCTTTAATATCTTGGAGGTAAGTTGCTTTTAGCAGCACTGGAAATGTGGTGTCTGGAATTCACAGACACTGATTTATCTTGAGCTGTCTCCATGATTTTGAAAACTCTGTTCCTATATTTCCTTTCCATTCAGAAAGCCTTTTAAAATTTTTCTCTTATGGTAAAAATGATAGCTAATATTTATTGTGCCTGGCATGAAGCTAAGCACTTCACACACATTATTTCATTAAACAAGAATATTACATCATTACTCAAAGAATAATAAAGCTATTTGGTGTATGCCAAAGCATAAAAGGCACTTTATTTCACTAGAGTGACATCCCACTCAACTGTAGATGTGTACTGAGAGGATCAAAAGGCCCTCTTAGGCTAACCAACTGGGGTTCCAAATCCTTGGTTAACAAGGTTAATTAAGAGAGAGGCACAGTATTACTACTATATTACAATTTCAAAAGCGTGTATTCTAGGGGCCTGGCTATTGAGTTGAAGAATAAAAAGAGACTCTCAGGGGATTTAGCAGAACAAAGGTCTGGGGTGTAGTGGGCATCTACCACATCATAACAGTATTAACAGCAATTATTTCTAATTGGAGAGCATCTTGGCTGGACTACTACAAAGGCCTGAAATTCAGTTGTGGTTTTACAGTACTCATAAAATTGTCTAAACAAGTTCAGATTTACTCAAAGTACTCATATGAAGAAAGACCACAAGTAAATTAGAGGATTCTAGATGGTAATAAATAACAAGGTGATTTAATATCACTGGGAAGCAAATGTTCTCATCATGTGTTTCATATAAGTTTCCATCTGAAATTTAACCCTATTGACACCATAATCAAGACCCTAACACCTAAGCAAGCTTTAAGAAATGGAAGGCTATAGGACAAGGGCTATATGGCAGGGTTGGGCACTTTTCCCTCTGCAATGGCATCATCTAGCATCCTGTAGTCACCACAATGCTCAAGAACTAAAAGAATTCTTGGTATTAGAAGGAGTTTGGCTGAATATAAATGTATAACCATGCTCTTTCTTGGTTGGTCGATTGGTTGGTTGATTGCTTGGTTTTCATATTGTGATGCTGTATTAATCAGCTTGAGCTACCATTATCACAGATTGGGTGGCTCAAAAAACAGAAATTTATCCTCTCACAGTTCTGCAGGCTGGAAATCCAAGACCAAGGTGCCAGCTGGTCCCGTTTCTGGCACGATCTCTCTTCCTGGCTTGCAGATGGCCCTGTTCTCGCTGTGTCTTCACATGTGTGAGCACAGAGAGGTCTTCCTCTTCTTCCTATATGGCCACTCATTCCATCATGAGGTTCCCACCCTCATGACCTAATCTAATGCTAATTACCTCCTCAAGACTCTATCTCCAAAGACCATTACACTGGGTGTCAAGGTTTCACCATATGAATTGGGGGGATGCAAACATTCCATCAATACAGATGCCAAGAAAAAAAATGAAACCCAGGCTACAGATAATCTATACACTCCTCAGTGTCCTAACACTGAAGTGTTCACAGTTTTTCAAATAAAATCATCTAGAACTGTTCAGGTAGATTGAATTGGAGACATTTGGGGGCGGGGGAAGAAAACTAATTCCAACCTCTGAGAGTCAGCACTTGAGGAAAACATGACAGAGATTTGGGCTCCCAAATAAAAGCGGATGTGTGGCAAAATGTCTCATGCACAACGGTTGTGTGAAGAGATAACATGGCAGTCTAGGTGCCTCCAACAGTTCCAGTCTGGTGACTTATTTTGGGTTTAGCAAAGGATTCCCAGCTCACTTTTCTTCCAGTTGCTGAGCAGTTTCCCTTTGCTGTCAGTGAACAGGCAACTAACGGGCCACTGAAGAGAGCCTGGGGACCTGATTCCTCCTCTTATTTTTTTCATAAGGTTGCTATTAAATTGGAAACCAAACCAATAACAAGCGCACCAGTCACTGGTGTTCATCCCTTGGGGAAGGCTGCATATGGGTGGTAACAGCCAAGGCTCTGCCATCTGTTCCTATGCAGTAGCTGTGCACCTGGGTAGCCTCACTGTAGACCAGCACTAACTGAAGCAGTGATAGCAAACATAACATAGCTCAATATCATCAGTTATTGCCTCAAGGACTAAGACTTCACTGGTTTGCCTCACACTGGTCTTGACCATTGCATTTTACAAAAGCCTACACCTGGTCAGCCATACAAAGCCAGGTAGACCTGTTACCTCTTAGCTCTTCTTTTTCCCATGGTGGCCTTTCAGACTTTCTTTCTTCTCAAGCTTCGCACAATCCCATCACCTTCTACTTCACCAAGAAAATTGAAGGTGAAAAGTGTAAACTCCCTCAGTTCCCCAAATAATAGGCATTCACGTCTGCTTCCACCTCCCTTCTTTTTCTCAGCCCAAGGAAGCAGTGAGCCTGCTCAGGCCGATCCTGGGACCAGTGCCCTCCCCTTAGGGCCTTCCTGGCCTCCTCAGAGGTCCCTTCTCCCATACCTCAACCTCTCCACCATGAGCTGTTTCCTCATGTTTTATAAGAATACTAAAGACTGCATGAAACCTAAAAATAAAGAAACTTTACAAAAACCTCCACCCTACCCTGGCAGCAGCTCTCTCTCCTCTCAATTAGTAACATCATTTAAAATGCAGCATAGGGTAATTTGTCCACCTCCCTGTCTCACCTGGGCTGGTGAGCCATCCGACCTCTACATCCATCACATCATGAGGATTTTTCTGAGAAGATCCCTGGGGTTTTCATTTCTTGTCTTATTTGACTGCTCATGACTGATACTATTAAGCATTCTGCCCTTGGTCTTCATACCACCTGCCTATGGGCCTCTTCCCCTGTTTACTCCTAAAACTTCTTGTGTTCTTAAAGTTTCTGTCCTTGGATTTCTCATTCTGTAGGTTCCCCTGGGGTCTCCTAATGATGCCATCGCTCCTCCTCCATGCCCCCTCCAAGGCACCCAAGCCAGAAACCCAGGATAATGCTCTACTTCTGCCTTCACGTCCCCACCCACTCAGCAATCAAGTGCAGTCTACTCAATCTCTCCATGGTCACGGACAGTTTTCCTCAACTTAGTTCAGGCTCTTGTCTATTCCAGCCACTGCAATAGTTTCATAGCTGGCCTTTCTGCATCAAGGCTTGCTCATTCTATTAGTAAAGATTCCATCCAGCTAAGATAACTGGAAACTCCAATGTAACGAAGGCTTAAAATGTGGAAGTGTATTTCTCTCTGAGGTTTAAAAAACCTAGAGATAGCTGTTCGAACTAGTAGGGTGCTCCACAGTGTCAGGGACCAAAGCCCCTCTGCACATCTGCTGTGCATGCCTCACAGCCCAGACATCACTGATGAGCTCAGTCTGCTGTAAGTGCTAGAACCTCAGCCATCATGCCTCATCCCAGCCTGCAAGGATCCAGAGGGCAGAAGGCACCTCTACATTGTCTAAGGACAATCCAAGGATGCTGCATACCCCACAGACACCACATCCTGTTAGCCATAATTAGTCACATGACTAAACCGACCTGTGAACGATGCTGAGCATGGTCCCCATTTTTCCCTCTCACAAGTCAACTAAAGATCAGGGGGTTCTATTACTGTGGGAAAAGATAAGCTCAGATGTTGAGTGTTAACTCACAGTTTTCGCCACAATCTACTTCCCAAAATACCTACATATCCTCTTCTTACCAGATAGAACCCAAAGACCTGCTCTATCTCATAGCCTTCCCAGTCACTGCATGCCTTGCAAAGTGCAGAATTTCTGGTGCCAGACAGCACTCTCCATCAGATCCAGCCATGTCTCTTTATAGTCAGATGACCAAGAAGGGAAAAGGTAACTGATTCTAACTGATTCACCCCCATCACACTCAATATACAATGGTGCATGGAAGCAGGATAGCCACAATTACGAAGAGAGGGAAGAGAATGGAAACAAAGCAAAAAGAAAAGAGAAAAAAAGAATCTTCCATTCAAAAATTAGGAAGCAGGCACGGGAAACAGAGTGATAGTTCATAGTGGTGGAATCATGAACAGAATCACGGGGACTCTCTTCCTCATGAGGTCCGGCCAGGTTCTGTGAAGTCCCTCCTTGACCTTGACCTCCAAGGCCCTAGATGGTTCATTGTTGTTTAAATTTCCCCAAGACTGCATCTGAGGTAAGCTTTTCAGACTAGCTCTTCCTCAAGACTATGAATTGTAGAGCTTCACATTAAAGTTGTGAGAAATTATAGCCTCTTTCAAGCCTGACCGTGCTCACTTTGGCCATACAATTTCTTCAATAACTCAGTAGGCTTCTGATATATTTATTTCATTCAATTCATTGGGCATTTAAACCACTGCAAAAGATCTTTCCCAGAAAGAGCTTTAAGCTTGAAAAGTGTGCTCTGTTACCAGATCTGTGCTCTGCTGTCACCTGCCTCTTTCCCTTGCCCTCTCCCTTTAATAGAAACTCTCTAAATTCATCTGAAGCAAAGGTTTAAACTTTAGGGGAAAGGCCACACCCACCATCTGATGTACACTGCTGTGTTGGATTCTGTGTCTGACAGACAAACCTTAATGGAAGGTTCTGAAAAAAGGCTTAGGACCACAGTCTTACTTGTGCTAAGGCCATTGTCTGGAATCTACATTTCCAAGGGCTTTGCATTAAGTGCAGGAGACTGCTTCAGCCATCCAAGGCTCCAGATGGCCACCCTCTCAGTCAGTCAAGTTGGCAGGTAGACAGGACCTCCTGGAATGGAGCTGTATTCCCTCACACCCCTGTCTGTCAGTGGGCACTCTCCAGCCTGAGTTCAAATCTGTGAGACTCTGCTTAAAGTAGCAGAGACATCTAAATCACAGCAAAATTCTGAATTCGTCTGATCTTTTCACCTTATACAATAACATTACTCAGAGGGTAATACAGCTTTCAAGGTAGAGCAATTTGAGCCAAATGTTTCCACTGCCAAACAAGTAATAATATTAGCGGATTTTTAGTCTCTAAGATTCTGAGTGCTTGCCACCTGCCACCTGAGAACTTGAATTTAGTTATACCAATACTTCCACTAGTTACACTAATATTTTCATTTCTGCTATGTGCAATACTCCTCCATAATATGCTATTGAGTTCTACATTAGTTTAAAAATGAGCTTCCACTGATACAATGATCCCAAATAACAGTGATTTTAAAACTATAATGTGTACTTTCTGTTGTAGGAAAGACCAGAGGTAGATGAACCACATCTCCTGTGCTGGGGCTGCGCTGTGAAGTTCAAGGGGCCTGGACTACTGACAGCCACTCTTCAGCCATCCTGAGACTGTGACCACCATTATTATTGTCAGGATGTTACCCAGGATAGCCACCTTCCAGACAACAGATGTAGGAACGGGTAAAGACAAAAAGAATAAAGGCATTAAGTTTCCTTTGAAGAATATTTGTACAAGCAGCCATACAGCACTATTATATTAGTCAGAAGTAAGTGAGACTTGGGATTGCAGTTTCAATGCAACAGTTGTGGCTCCATCTAGTAACTGCAGAGGTATCTAAGAGTGGGAAAATGGGCACCGGTATTCTTGGTCTCATGCTCTCCCAAGTCACAGATAAGAATTCAAACCAGTTTAGCTGTGCAACTGAGGTCAAGTGACTTGAAAATTCTCAAGTCCTTTTCCAATTCTGTAAATGACTGTAATTCCTCTTATGACTGTTGTAACGATTAACTGGAATTGGCAATTACAAAATGCTTAACATGGGATTTGGTACATACTGATTCTCAATAAACATCAACCTCTACTATGTCCACTATCTACACTCTCTCCTTGACCTTCTACTTTTGTGGTAATATATCTGGTACAACTCGAAATCTCTTTATGTCACATTAATATTTACATTTTTTTAACCTTTATGCTAAGGGTATTTTAATATTTCACTATGAGAAATAGAATTATTTAGAGCTACAGATTTTTATAGAATATTCTTTTAATTCTTTATAATCTAAAAGCATTTGTTTAACTGCCTTTCGGAGTATAACCAAAAAGAGAAAAGATAAAGCTCTACTTTCAGTTTCTACTTAGGTTACTATTCAGTATACTCTATGTAGGCCATTTGTGTTGATAGACTTTTGGATAAAATTTGAACACTGGCTCTCTTTCTTTTTAGGGTTTCTATTTGTTTTTCCTTTTATCCCTCCTTTATCCCTTTTAACTTCTGTCTCTCTGTCTCTTTATTTGAAAATTATATATTGAATGTCCATTATATTT
>PVJL010002025.1:81099-220929 GCA_004026885.1 Lyroderma lyra | reverse complement strand
GGCCCAGGAAGAAGTAGCCAATTAGAGTGTGAGGGAAAAAAGCGGGGCTGAGCCCGTCCCCAGAGCGCGTTCGCAGGTTTGCTTGGGCTGGTGGCGCGCCCTCTCTCCCGTGCCTCTCGGCGAATTCTGGGGTTTAATCCCAAGTCAAGAGAGGGCGCCTTTATTTAATTAACTAATTCCCCTGTGGATGTTTGCAGAATGGCCTTTTTGACATTCTCTGACCATCCTTCAGTATACATGAACACTTTTCTTAATAATTCAGCTTTCTCTTCGCCCTTCATATCTATCACTATGTTTTCTGTTCAATTTCCTTTAAGGAGCACTTCCTTGAAAGTCAGGAAACCTGATCTCCTTCCGACTCAGCCAATATCCGGAAGCTCAACGGGGAGAATTTAACAACTTTGGGAGCCAAATTATTTAAAATAGAGTTAATACTTCCTGCTTCTTCGATTCATTCCAAGAATTACATTAATAAAGCATTGGGCACCTATCATAATACCTCTAGAAGCATAATAAATACTGTATTCTTTTCTCACCCTTTTAATTCTATCTTCCCACAGGGGTTAGAAAGAAAGGAAATGGATATACATTATAGCAAGACTTTTGGTTACCCATAAAGAATTCAGGGTCGTGCTTGAGAGTATGGACTTCAGTTAGGCTAGGTTTGAATCCTGGTTGCACCACCCACAGGCAGAGTGACCTCTATATTTCTTCCTCTGTTCAGTGGGGATAATA
Source organism: Lyroderma lyra (assembly GCA_004026885.1). NCBI lineage: Eukaryota > Metazoa > Chordata > Mammalia > Chiroptera > Megadermatidae > Lyroderma > Lyroderma lyra. Next base: position 220,194 of record PVJL010002025.1, on the reverse strand, counting down.
ATTGTCCTGAGGATTTAATCAGTTAATACATGTAGTGTATTTTGTACAGGACCTGGCCATCAGTAAATACTATTAAGTGTTGGTTATTATTAATTGCTGAATGCACTTACGAGAGCCCTTGCATTCTTCCCCCAGCCCCCAGGAGCTTTAGAAAGGAGGTCTGTCAAGTTAGCAGTTTTGCATGATTTAGGAGCTGAACAATATAACAGCAGGTGCGCAGAGCAGATATCCTCTTTGAATCAACAAACACCATGATCTGAAAGAATAGAAGTTTGTGATAGATATGTGAAGCTAAAAAAGAAGCCTATGGTTTGTGCCTGACCTTCTAGTGAGAGACAAGATCTACATGTATAAACAATAAAAGACTGAGGGCTGAGGACAATAGGCAGCAGGAATTTTGATGAGGCAGGCTAGATGGCAGTGATGAGTCTAGACTGTATAGGAAGATTTCAATGCAAGAATATGGTTAGAAGCATGGCTAAAGGGTTTTAATTGATGTTTAGATAGTGGGCTGAGTGAACTTGGAGACGACTTGGAAGGAAGATGTGGCATGAGCTTGATCCTGAAGGATGACCAGGATTTGAAAAGCTGGAAATGAGAAGGAAAGGGGAGATGTTACTGGCACAGGGAAACTTCAGAAGCTCAAGTACAGAGGCTAGAAATAGCAAAGCCTTGAACTGAAGACTAAGAGTGAAGGAGGAATCCTGTTAGCCAATCCCTCCTTCTACAGGGCAGGATACTAGATCCTTGTCCTGTTCTGCTCCTTACTCACCATGTGTGGTCTTGGACAAGTCATGCAACATCAGCTTTGGTTTCATCACCCATCTTATGAAGTTAATACTACCTCACCAGGGTTTTGTGAGCATCAATGATACAATACCCAGATGATCTAATGATCTTGCATGCCATTGCTAAATCAAAAGGGATGCCTCAGAAGGCAGTAGGAAACACCCTAGACTCCAGGTGAGCAGGAAAACAACTGCCAGATGCATAAGCAGCTTCCTCATCATTTTAGTGCATTCATATGCAAAGTTCTGTGATAGGCACCAGAGTTATAACTCTGCTCTTCCTCTAGGATTGCTCAAGCCACTTCAATTGTAAAACCTTTCCTGAACTTCAACCTCCCCACAAAATTAGTCACCTTCTTTTTTGTGAACTTTATACACACCGGTGTAAGCATAGGTCACATTGCTTTGAGATTCTTTATTTTGACAGGGAGTTTATACAGTGGTGAAAAGCCGGAGCTCTGTAGTCAGATAGGATTGGAGACCCAGCTCCAGCACTTAGAAACCTTGTAACTTTGGCAATGCTGCCTAACCTCTCTGTAACTCAGTTCCTTCACCTGTAAAATGGGACATACCTAATAGAGTTATGAGAATTGAATAAGAAAATCATTTAGTATCAGGGTCTGTCACACAATATTCAGTAAGAGCTGGCAGTTATTAGTTGAATAAATGAATTATTTGTTAAACAAATGAATGATTGAATACATTTATACCCCAACTAGACAGAGAGCAGGCTCCTTGAGTTCAAGGGATTGTCAAATTCATCTTTGGATTCACAGCACCTAGCACAGTGCCTGACACATAGAAAATGCTCAATAAATGTTTGATGAATAAATAAATGTGGGAATAAATAAAAATCTGGCCCTGCCTCCAAGAAGCCTCCTGTAACATGGAGACTGTGTTAATTAAGATTTTTTTGGTTGCAGATAATATAAGCCATTATTAGACAACTTAATCAAGAAAGGTAAATTTAGTGGAACTTTCTTCAAGATAGGTAAGTGTTGGGTCCCAAGAAAAACTCTGAAACCTCAGCAATAGAAAATTACAGACTTTCCTCCTAGAACCAACCCACTTCTGAGGCTTAGTTTTTAGGAACCTAAAACTTTCACATTCTCTAGGTCAAACTGAGACACTTCCAGAAAAGAGAAATATGATTGGCCCAGATTAGGGTAAGCTGTCTAATGCTTGACCAATCAATCAGTGATAACCAAAGCACGAGGTCAAGTTGCTGGAGGTGAGGAATCAGTTACAGAGAAGGAGGATTCACTGCAGATAAGGAAGGAACAACCCTATCGTTGTCTATTATAAGGAATGGGAATGGAAAGGACAAATCACTTGGAATGAGTGTTAAAAGAGGAGGCTTCCAGGACAGCATTTTCAAAAGGGACATACAGAATTGCAGCCTAGGAATGAGCTCCAGCCAGCCCTTCTATCCTTGAGTCACTTGCCTAAGAGACAAAGTCCTGGGAGAGATCATATATTTGAGTTTGTCACATTGATTCAAAGAGGGGATGGAGGGCAGGGGCGATGGGACAAACAAAAGAAGAATGTGGTTTCTTCACCGCTCATGATAGGAGGTTCTAACCAGGATTCACTGTCCCCAAAAGAGGGCCCAAAACAAGATGGCGATTTTCCCTAAAGGAAATTGGGGACCTCATAGAAAAAAGGAATGAATGTTGGGCAGGCAAAAATGACCAATGTTCATAATGTCACTTAAGACGGCAGAAGAATCATAAGGTAGAAAGGGCTCTCTAGCGGCAATCTGCTTCAGTCCAATCGCCGGGGGTGGACATTAAGAGTGCTGAAGCCTAGCTGCTATGGCACCAGGGAACCCCTTCCAAACCTGTCATGCTTCGTTCATTCATTTATCTCTTTGGCCAATCATTCAACAAATATTTGTTTCTGGGTGTCATGCTAGGTACTACAACTACAATGATAAGCAAAAGGAAACATGATCTCTGCTCTCATGGAGCGTACAGTCTTGATTCACAAGAAATGGGTCTGCCATTTCCCTTTTTATTACTCCTAATCTAATACAATGAATGAGTCTACTTTTTCTCTCCCTGGGTTTCTGGAAAAATCTAAGATAATGTTTTTGGAACCATTTTCAGTGGCAATATTTGGATCTACAAAACTGAGAAGGCCCTGGGACAAGAGTTTAGAATTGCATTATCATTGAGAGCAAGGAGGCCTGAGGTGTTTAAAGAAATGATTGCATGCAAATATGAAGCTTTAAGAGGAATGATGTTCCTGATTGGCTCAGGGTGTCCATTGAGCATTACTAGAGTTTTTTGTTTTGTTTTGTTTCGGGGGTAGTTCCCTGGCTGGGAATCGAACCCAGGCTGCAGCATTGAGAGTATGGAAACCTAGCCACTACACCACCAGGGAACTCCCTTAGAGTTATTTTTATCCATGTCTAACAAGGCATTTGCAATTGGAGCTTGGAGATAAAACAGATGAGCGTTCCAGCAATAGGCAGTTTGAGCCTGTGGGTCAATGGTAGGTCTCTGCCTTTGTGTTTCCTGTGCCCTAGATGCACCTTGGAGCTGCCTGCTCAACCACCATGCCCCACATTGCCACCCTGGATGTCCTGTGGGTACCCGCTCTGCTGATTGTTACATCTGAGCCTCTGCTTTAGGAAGTGGACTTTTACTTCTGGCTCCAGGAAGGAGGAGAAGAGGTGGTATACTGCAGGTGATGACTATGACAATGGGGACGGTATTAGGACTCTGAGTTGCAAGTTTTGAAACTGAATTCATATTGGATTAAGCATAGAGATGTATTGGTTTACCTAACCAAAAAGACTAGGGGTGTATCTGACCAAACCCAGGTGCTCAAACCATGTCATCAGAAGTCTGTCTCCATCCCTGGTTTGATGTTCCTCTGAGTTCATTCCCAGGTGGGGAGCACCATGTGATGTTGAGTTGGCTCATGGCTGGCAGGCTTGCATTCAATGAGATTTAAAACCTCAGCTGACGGAGAATGCTTCTTTTCTGGAGTCCCACAGGGAGTCCTAGTGTAGCTGCTGTTGGCCTAGCTCTGGTCATAAGCCTCAGGTAGATGTTAAATTGATTGGCCAGGCCTGAATTCTGTGCCCACCCACTCCCACAATTCTAAGCCACACGCTCTGAGAACGGGAGACCAATGATTTTCTAAATGAAAGAAATGTGCTGTTACCAGGAAAGGCGGGGCTAGGCAGGTAATAAACCACCGATGCCCATTATATTGCTCAAGTTGAATATGATAATGACAACAAGAAGCAGGAGGTGGGAATACCCAGGAGGTGCTCAACGTTTTTAGAAGACATTATAAGAAATACTGGTTTTGGATTCCCTCCTCTTCAAATCCAACCTCTAAAATTTACCCTTGTATTTACTTAAACTCAACTGAATGATTGATATCATCTTCATCAAATCCTCATCCCAAAGCAATTAATAAACATCCTCTGTGTATGCAGTTATATAAGAAAAATAGAAATATTATCTCTATAGACTGAGAATTTACTCTCTAGAAAGCATTAATGATGACAAAGGACCCATAGACAGCTTTGAAAATGTTAACGTATTGTCAGTTTTAAATGACATAAATTGAATTTTACTACATGTAAAGTGTACTTCAATGAAAAAATAGTTAAAAGAAAAATGACAAATAGAAAGGTTCATTTATTCCTAGGCAATGTGGTATATACATTCTATGGAGTGATGGGATTTGCATATTTAAACAGAATAGGTTTAAGGTGAGGCTGCAATTTCTTTTCCACATCCTTATAAATACTCTTTTGCTATCTTTCCCATCACTCTTTTTTTTTTTTTTTTTTTTTGTGAGGGACACTTTATTTGGTCACGTCTGTTCACAACTGTTTCCCATCACTCTTTTTATATTTACTTGGCAATACTACACATTTTCGGACAAAATAACTTCCTTTAAAATGAATTTTCTGGGCTCTTCTGCCTGCTCAATATTTCCTAACTTCTCACAGTTTATCTACTTTGTACCATCTCCAAAAACAATAATTTCTGGTGCCCAATATCTAGGAGAGCCATTTTAATCTGTATCTCTGAATGCTCTTCTATTGTTTATCTTCCCAGGGTATCTTCAAAGCCACAGGACAAGTTCTCTTAATAGAAGTCCTGAAGGCTCTTGAGGCACTCTCCTTGCTCCAGCCTGCTCCTACCTCTTTGGAGTGTACTTTCTCTTCAATAAACTATCTCTTTGTTTCACCTCTAAAAAAAAAAAAAAAAGAAGAAGAAGAAGAAGAAGAAGAAGAAGTTCTGAAAAGCACAGGAATTTGAACAGGCTGTGAGGATGCAACAGGAGTGCCCAAACAGTTGACAGGGAAAAGGAGCGTTCTTGTACCTACTTTAAGATCCCTTCAATGTAGTATTTCAAAATATAGTACACTTCTGTTTCATATGAATAACACCTTTTACAACATAAATGACAATTTCAGAGTCCCCTTCTATTTCAATCCAAACTGGTCTTCCCCCATGCTGTCCATACTGTACTAATCTGCCCGTCTATAGCTCACATTTCAACTGATGGCTTCTCCACCATCCATCCATTCAACTCTTCTTTCACTGGTCAATAGACATATATTTAGAGTTGGGTTCACTATTTCCCAGCACTTGCCATAGTGATTGGTTCAGGGATAGACAGCTTAGTTGATTCAGTAATGGAAGACTAGAGATTTTGATTCAATCATTGGGAGAAGGAAACCTATCTGTTCTCCTGGAAGGTGTGCTAAATGAATACGAAAACTACAACTGCTGCAGTCATTTTGCTACCACAAGAAAAACTCAAGTAAGGATGAAGCCCACATCAGGAAGAGAGCAGAATGGCTCACAGATATAAGGAGGGGATGCTCTGATCAAATTATGCCTGAAGGCTGCCTCTAGACATTTCACTTACACTAACTCAAGAAATTGTCTTTAATTTCTGCCAGTTCAATTATTTTTAAATTGAAACTTAGACAACCCTATTATAATCTTTCAGCAGAATTTTTCTTTAACATTATTGAGGTATAACTGACATTAGGTAAACTGCATATATTTAAGTATAAGATTTGATGACTTTTGGGAGTTCCCTGATGGGGTAGTGGCTTAAGGCTTCGGCGCTGGCACTGTCAACGCTGCAGCCTGGGTTTGATTCCCAGCCAGGGAGCTACCCACATACAAAAAAAAAAAAAAAGATTTGATGACTTTTGACATATGTACACACCTGTGAAATCATCTCTACAATCAACATAATGAATGTATTTGTCATCCTCAAAAGATTCCCAGTGCCCTTTTGGAATCCCTCCCTCCTTCACCACTCTCCCTCAATCCCCGACTTTTGGTCAATAGTCTAGTTTGCATTATCTAGAATTTTATATAAATGAAAAAACAGAGTGCCAAAGACTAAACGTTTGTGTGCCTCTCCCACTCCCACCCCCCGCCCCCGCATTCATATGTTAAAATCCTAACAGGCCAGGGGATAGAATTAAGAGGTGGGGCCTTTGGGAGGTGATTAGGTCATGAAGGTGGAGGCACCATGAATGGGGATAGGGCCCTTATAAAAGAGACCCCAGTGAAATCTCCTGTCCCTTTGGGCTTGTGAATTGACAGTGAGAAGGCATATTTTCACCAGGCACCCAATTTGCTGGTGCCTTGATCTTATACTTCCCAGTTTCCAGAACTGTGAGAATTAAATTTCTGTTGTTTGTAAGACAAGCAGTTCATGGTATTTTGTTACAGTGGACTGAATGGACAGAGACCAAATTTATACCAATAAGTAGAATCCTGCTACAACAAATATCTAAAGCTTTGAAACTGGGTAATGGACAGAGGCTGTAAAATTTTGAGGTGCAAGCTAGAAAGAAGCTACATTGTCGATGAACAGAGCATTAAGGGTGATTCTGGTGAGAGCCCTGACAGTAAAGACGAGAGAGCCATAGAGAAAGTCTCAGTCTTCTCAGAGAATACCTAAATCATCCTGACCACAATGCACCATTCTGATGGAGTCTCATGGAAATGAGTAACATGTTATTGGGTCATGGAGGAAAGGTCAGCCTTGTTATAAAAGTGGCAAAGAACTGGACTGAATTGTGTCCATGTCCTAGTGTTTTGTGGAAGGTAAAACTTGCAAGTGGTGAAAGAGAAACCTGGTTCCTCTTGACTGCTCATAGTAAAATGCAAGAAATGAAATTGTTAAACCAAAACGAAGCAGAGCATAGAGATTTGAAAAATTCACAGCCTGTCCATATTTGAAAGAATGAGAAAATATGTTTGGGAGAGAACACACCCTTGTGTGGCCTAGCAGGGAGCTTAGTCAGCCATCTCAACAGAAACCCGAGCTATTAATGTTCCTAACAAAGAAAGAGTGCAAAGAAGGGGGGCCACCCTTGCCTGAGGGACATCACCACCCTGCTGTGTCTCAAGTCTTGGGCTCTGCTACTTGTGTTCTGCACCAGCTCCTTGGCCATTCCAGGTGTTGCTCCGGTGGGCCTTCACGTGGAGGAGTCTTTTTTAAAGTAATTTTTTTTCTATTACAAAGTAACAAATATTAACATAGGAAACTTAGACTAGTATAGGCCAAAAAAGAGAAGAAATTAAAACCACTTATAACATATCTTGATGTATGTCCTTTTAGGAACAGTAAGCAGGATAAAAAAAGTAGTGAAAAAAAGAAGGAAAGGAAATGTTGGGGAAAATGAACAGCAAGAACAGCCCCCAGGATACAAAGCAGCCTGAGTGCAGCAGACAACACTGCCACTTGCTATTTCTGGACAAAGTCTTAGAGGAGTAGTCTCTGTTCTCCTGTCCGGTATTGCATCAGTTCCCAAGCAGGGGGCCATGCTGGGCTGTTCAGGGCGACGCGAAAAGTAATCAGTAACAGTGAGAAAACAAGGAAAGTTAAAAAATGCAAAATGTTAGTTATGGAACAATAGATGTCAAGTTTGAATCCCTGTTAATGGAGACACTTCAAAATTAGATCACAGGAGCGAGTGATGATGGGTGAGGGTGTGGCTGTGAGCCCTTCCCCCAAACCACACTTCTACCAGTCATTACACAGTTTCAGAACAATGTATTTGTGACATTTCTACAACTTTCCCAAACATATAAATACATCTGCAGCAGACTATTTGATCAGTTTAGTTATTGACTGAATGAAAGTAAGTGCATTGTCTTTGTGATTCTTTGCAAGTAGTTTTTTAATTTAATGTTGAAATACTTGTTCATCTCATCAATATTTAACGATTACAAATATTGTAAAATTAAATCTGTGGTTTGTACTTTTAGTGCAGTAATTTTTCCTTCCTAACTTATCACCTCATTTCCACTATTTTACATTAAGATAGGCACTGAACGAAAGTGTCAGTATTTAAAAACAAGGAGTACAATTTACAGAGATGGACACAAGTGGAGAAAGGTTGGGCTCCACTGCCATAATGAAATGGAGCACCCAGTATGTGCCATTTTATATTCAAGGCATTGTGTACCCATTTGCATTTGTTTTCTCATCCACTAAATAGTAGGTAGTAAAATATGCTCAGTTAGTTTGTAGGGTTATTTATGTATCTTTTCTGTTCACGTATTTGTGTCCCAAAGAATCACATAGAAGAATTCTGTGTTCAGGTTCTGGATGATGCACTGTCTTTCTACTTTTCCATTTTAAAAATAATGAATCTATTTACAATTATAATAATTAAAATTCTAATGACAGAATGGAACTACAAAGTTGTTTTAACATCCAAAAAAAATTAACTTAATACACCATATTAATAGAAAAAGGACAAAAACCACATGGTCATTTTAATAGATGCAAAAAAAATTTGACAAAAATCTAACATTTTTGTGATAAAAACATGAGGGATAAGACAGAATTTCCTCAATCTGATAAAGGGCATTTACCAAAAACCTATAGTTAATGTCATTATCAACTTTCTTTCTTTCTAAGACAAAGAGGTCCACTTTTACCAGTTCTGTTCAACATTGTACTGCAGCTTCTAGGCAGCACAATTAAGCAAGAAAATGAAATTGGGGGTTCCCTGGTGGTGTAGTGGCTAAGGCTTCGGCACTGTCAACACTGCAGCCTGGGTTCGATTCCCAGCCAGGGAACTACCCATATAAGAAAATTAAAAAAAAAAAGAAAAAAAAGAAATAAAAGGCATCCAGATTAGAAAGGAAGACGTAAAATAATCTCTATTTTCGGGTGACATGATCTTATACATAAAAAATCCCAAGGAGTCCACTAACAAATTATTAGAACCAATAACAAGTTAAATTGTTTGCAAGATACAAGATTAATATACACACATCAATTCCATTTCTATATTCTAGTGATAAACATTCTGAAAATGAAATTAGGAAAACAGCTCCAGTAACAATAGCATCAAAAAGACTAAACTGCTTAGGAAAAATTAACAAAAGAGGCATAAGATTTGAACACTGAAAAGTACAAATATTGTTGAAAAAGATTATGCTCTAAATAGTGAAAGGATACCACACTTTTAGGGGGTGAAAGACTTATTATTGTCAAGATGGCATTTCTTCCCAAATTGATCTACAGACCCATGCAATCTCTATTCAAATCTCAGCTGCCCTTTTGGAAGACAAGTTAATCCTAAAATTCATTGGAAATGCAAGAGACCCAGAGTCGATGAAGAAGAACAAAGTTAAAGAGAGGACTCACACTTTCCTATTTCAAACTTATTATATAGCCTCAGTAATCAAGACAGTGTGTGTGCGTGTGTGTGTGCGTGTGTGCGTGTGTGCGTGTGTGTGTGCGTGTGTGTGTGTGTGTGTGTGTGTGTGTGTGTGTGAAATTCCTAGAGAAAGGGGAGGCATGGACTAAAAAGATACTCCTAAGTGGCTACCATATTGGTTGAGGAGGAAAGGAAATGAGAAACAAGTCAGGTATATTAGGAAGTGGGTGGAAAGGGGCCACCCGGTCTGCGAGAAAAGAGCAAACTCCAATGGCAGGTGGAAAAGCTGAGAAACTGTTTAGAGAAGAAGTCAAAATTCCATCTCCTAAGGACTTCTCTTGAATGAGAAGGGAGGAAGAGGGTAGAGAAATCACAATGAAGGAAAGAAGTGGCCCTAGAGAAGAAAACAAAACAAAGACAGAGGACAGAATTAGATATCACTTCCCACCCCCACCGCCCTCAGAAAAGAAAGTAAAAGCAAGCAGTTCTGGATATTTTAGGCTGAAGTCCCACAGAGTCAGTGTGTTGGTGTGTGTTTCCTGACAATCGCTCGCAGCAACTTTTCTCTTTAGAAAAGGGCACTCAAATAGATTGGGATCACCCTTCACACTGTTTTCCCACAGAGATAAGAACACTGTGTGGAGGCCAGCATGCTGCCCTTAGCCTGGCTGGGTTCCCCCAAGGATAAGGGCAGTGATCCGGGGCCACATGGGGATGGGGCAGGGAGCAGTTCTGAGAAGGGAGAGCAGCGGTTGGGCTGGGACCGTGCAGGGGAGCAGGGTGTGACTTCCAAGCTCTCTCCCCTCTCTCCCCTGTATGCTGGGAAGAGTTGGGGTGGAGAGGGTGAGCTGGCGCAGGAGCTAGCCTGGGAAACTAAAGGATGTGTTTAGAGAAAGCACCGGAAGGAAGTCAGGGAGGGAAGATAGCAGGGACTTGGGAATAACAGTTGGACAGTTCTGGAAACGCAGAAGCCGGGGTCCACTTGGAGCCAGCTCTTCCTCCCTCCCTCTTTCCTACACAGTTCATCTGCACAGCACTTGGCCTTCCACTGCTCCTCAGGGAGGGATCACGCCTGTTTTGTTCACTTCAGAACATCCAGAGCAATGCTCTGCAAACAGGAGGTGCTCAACAAATATTTCTTTAATGAGTAAGTGAACTTTGTATTGTAACTGTTAGAAAGGACACAAGACATAAGCAAATGCATTGTCCAGTAAGGGAGTACTCAGGGAGGAAAGACTCTTTCACAACATGACAGCTCTACCCTTTGAAATTTGGACAAGAGTCGAGGAGTAGTCCCCAAAGAGGGAAGGAGGGCTGGGGCAGAGAGGGAGGAGGACAGGGACAGGGATAGCTGCTGGAGGGAGAGGGACCCGTGGAAAAAGAGAGACACTGGGATGCCATATTTAGAAAGTCTTTTGATGTGCAACCTCTTCACGCTTCATAAAAGACTCTCAGTATTGGCGCTTTGGGAGTCTGATTGCTGCTTTCTTTGTAGGACGTTTTTGCTTTGAGACCAGCCCCAGAGAGGCCCAGGGACTTCCGAGCTGTGTCTCAGCCTCCACCTAATGCCATTTGTTCTGAGTCCAGACTGCCATCTGGTTTTCCAAATGGGAGGAGAGGCAGGACGGGGGGAAATTCTGAGCTTGGGTCTTGGAGGCAGGCAGAACTGGGTTTGAGGAGTTCCCTGATGGTGTAGTGGCTTAAGGCTTCGGCGTTGGCGCTGTTGGCGCTGCGGCCTGGGTTCGATTCCCAGTCAGGGAACTACCCACATACCAAAAAGCAAAAATAAATAAATAAATAAAAAGAACTGGGTTTGAATCCTGGGTCCCCCACGTTATTTGCTCTAAACATTTCTGAACCCCATTGCAAAGTGGGGATAAAAATAGTACCCCCACATAGCCATGTAGAGACTTATATGAGAAAATGAAGATAAAATGTTGTATAAAGTATCTAGTACGTAGCATGCACTCAACAAAGAGTAACTGTTATTGTTACCATTCGTATTTACCTTAATTATAGTGTTATTTTCATTTGTGGAATTGACTTTTTTTTTTTGGTTGGTTCTGTTACTGGAAAGTGGGGTGTCCTTGACAATGCGGATGCCCAGGTTCTTGGTATCTTGAGCAAAGAATTGAACGAGACACACACAGAATTATAGAGGTGAAACAGAGAGATAGTTTATTGAAGAGAAAGTGCCCTCCTAAGAGGTAGGAGCGGGCTCGAGCAGGAAAATGGCTCAAAAGTCCCGATTAATGAGGCTTTGGTACTTTTATTTTCTTCCATGTCTTCAGGGGCGACACCTCTGGATGTGGAGTGTCTTGATGGACAAGTCTGACTGACAAGGGGCCTATAACGCCTTCTGACTGCGCACGCCCTTTCCCAGAGTTCAGTCTGTTGTAATGATATTAATGAACTTCCAGGCATGTGCATGTTATTACAATGATGGCATAATGAGGCCCAGGTGAGATGAAGCTCGTTGTAACTCTTACCGCGCAGGCGTTAGGAACTGGCCCAAACTGGTGGGCTATTTTGTGCCCTCTGACTTCCTTGTATTAGCTAACTTTTTACCTGGACTTATCCTGTGGTTACTCAACTTGGGGTGGGGACTACTAATGATGGGGTGGTACTAAGGTGGTAACTATTCCAGGCGGGCGAGTCTCATGGGAGGGGTCCCGAGATTCCCCCCTGTTCTATCTGCCTCACATTCTCTTGAGAGATGTGATCCCCACGAATCTCCATAGGAAGCTGAGGGGCTGGAGGTCTCATCTGTATCTGCTTCCTGCTGAGGATGGTCATTGTCCCTACCTACTGGGGATCCATGGAGCTCTCATCCTATCTGATCTAAAAGGGGAAGGGGGGAGTTCCCTGATGGTGTAGTGGCTTAAGGCTTCGGCGCTGGCGCTGTCAGTGCTGCGGCCTGGGTCCGATTCCCAGTCAGGGAGCTACCCACATACCAAAAAAAAAAAAGCAAAAAAAAAAATAAAAAAAAAAAAATAAAAGGGGAAGGGGTCTCGAGATCCACCATGTTGACTTCTTTGGTCGAGATGGGCTGGAAGCCTTGTTGAGGTATCACTTGTATCCTGATGGTCCCTAGATGAGGAGAAATTAATTTAGTTAGTAGTATTAAAGGCATTGATCTAAGAAATAGGTTTTAAAGCCCTTGTCACTGGGTGGTCTCAGAATAGAAAGTCTGTTGGTCCTTTGACTTCTGGCCCAATTGGTCATTCAGGTGTTATCCCCTGTCTAGGTCCAGAAAGGCCTGGAAGGGGTGCTTGCCTGGAGTGATTGTAATCAGCAAGCGGGAGACATGAATTACAGGTTTTGGAGTAATTATCCATGGGGGACAGTCTGTTGCTCGGGATGAGGAGCCAGGGAAAATTGATAAGGAAAGCAATTAAGACTTTGGACTAGGAGAAAGGTGAATCAAAACTAAAGAACCAGGAAAATAAGTCCTTAGTGAGGTGGGGAGATGGCTGCTTTGGCCTACATCAGTTCCCTGAGAGGGGATCGAACCCAGGCTACAGTGGTGAATGTTATTCTCATTTGTAATCACAAACCCACAGGGAGAGATGCTGATTAGCAAACACAAGCAGCTGGTCAACCCATTCAAATATTTTATTTCTTATTAGAAAATGAATGAACTGCTCTCCTGGTTTATCTGCATCCATCTCTCCTGTTCGGCACTGCACATTAGTAGATTGGCCCGTAGTTATGGCTTCCTGTATGTCTGGCATCTTAACTTTTGCACAGAGCTTTACCCTGGGTGCCTCTACCACGCTGTGGAGGAGGGGGATTGTTCTCCTACCCGTGAGCTCCTCGGGAGAGGGGAGCCCTGTACTAGCTGCTCAGTCAATGCCCGTGGAATGAATGAATGCCTGCTGCCTGGAGTGACTGCCTCTCTGCACCCCGCCCCCCAGTACTGGGCCATCCTTATTAGTCTCAGGGAAGCTAGCAAATTACCTGAGAGCAGCATTTCATTACTCTGGGAGCGAACAGCATGCCAATGGGCTCCTCTCATTTTGGTAATTGAGTAAGTAGGAGACTTGCTCTGCGGAAGCAATAGAAGACCTTCCTATGGCTGAGTAAATGCCACTGTACATATAGACTTTTAATGACCAGCTGGTATCAGCACTTCCAGAATTTTCTGGAACCAAAGGTTCCACTATTCCCTATTCTTAGCCCTTCGCAACCAAAGTTAGAGAATGCTGTTGTGGTGAATCTGGATGATTCTTGGTAAGAACCTTGCAGCACCATGATCATTTCAAGCTCAGGCTGCTGGGATAACGTGACCACCAGAGAGGTATCTTCATTTCTGATTCAGATCAAACTAAAATATCACACACTCACACCCAGCGAGGCTATAAACCAAATCCAAACCAATGCTTATCTTGTTGTAGAGGCCTGACGGGCAACTTTCACTGTCTCGTTGAAACATGCAAGTGTTTGCATTTTTACAAGAAGATGTATTACTTTCATAATCGGGAATCAAAAATTACGTTTTGAAGAAAAACAGGAAGAAATGAGTGCAGGCCTGGTCGCCTGAGCGCTCTAGGCAGACGAAAGGATTGGTTGTTTAATGCTTGTTGCCTAAATGCAAGAAGAGAGCACAGGCGCCAGGCAGGCGGGAGAAGGGCAGGGGCCTGGCCCACCAGGGGAGGAAGGACAGACGGACTGCAGGCTTGGCTCGGGGAGGCAGTCCTCTGGGGGGCGGGGGGCGGGGACAGATAGTTCTTCAGGAACAGCAGGGAGTGTCAGCACAAACCCTGCCAGGCCTGGCTAGTGTGGGGTGAATTCATTTGGAGATGGAGGCAGCCCAGATGTCCCATTTTAAACAGGACAGAAAACAGCGGTGCTGTCCCTTTTCAAACAGATGTACGGTCAGCCTCATCTCCCCGGGCTAAGTTCAAGGTGTCAGCAGGCTCACCACGTGCACCGTTTGAAACGGGACAGGACTGTTGTTTTCTGTCCGGTTTAAAATGGGACGTCTGGGCAGCTTAGAGATGGGGGCATTGAGGATTAATTATTTTGGCCACCAGCACAAAGTTATACCCTATTTCTTACTCCTAGTAAATCTTTACATGGTAAACTATAACTGCAGCTCCTGTCCTCACTTTTAACAATGACTGCCACTGAGTTGGGTGCACGAAGTTCAGCCTGAGAGGGGAAATTTGGAATCAGGGTTCAGACCCAAAGGACCTGAGAACAAAGAGAAGCTGACCCTTCCTGTCTGCCATTCAGCCCAGGAAATAGATTGATGGCTGTGCAGGCACCAGTCATGGGGGTCATCATGTTCCATGCTGAGGGTTCAGAGGCAAGAAAACAGGCCTCTTCTGTCCGGAGGAGCTTTCCGGCAGGAAACAAGCACATCTGCCTGAGAGCTGCAGCTAAGGAGGTGGCTTGGTGGTCAAGACAGCACTTGCTGTCCATGTGACTGTGGACACATGTTTCCTCATTTGTCAAATGGGGGTGATAATAGTGTCTGGTTTTCAGGGCTATTGTGAGGATTAAATGGGATAATGCCTCTCCACCCCTCTGAGAGGGCTTGGCACTAAGTGCTCAATCAGCACGGCCACCACCATTCTGCACAAAAGTGCTCAGGGGACACAAAAGTGGGAGAGGCCATGGATTCTACCACAGGTGGCCAGAGAAAGCCACAAAGGAGCACGAAACAGGTCTTTGTGGAGGGGGTAAGAGTTCATTTGTTGGACAAAGGTGGGTCGTTTATTGCCAGCAAAAGAAGAGAGGCACAAAATCTATGTGTGCTGGTGAAGAGCAAGTTGTTTGGTATGGCTTAAGCACAGGTGTGTGGTCAGGAGGGAAGTGGTGGCGGTGTGGGGAGCAGGGACTGTGTGTGTGTGTGTGTGTGTGTGTGTGTGTGTGTGTGTGTGTGTGTGACAGAGAGGGAGGGAGGGAGGGAGGGAAGGAAAGGGAGAGGGAGAGGGAGAGGCTGGCCCTGAGTGGCCCTGGAAATGTCAGCTGGCTTTGTTTTTGAGGTTTCTAAGCAAAAAACAACAAGATTAGATATGTGTTTTGGAAAGTAGGTTCTGGAAGGAGTGTCCATTTGGGAGAGTGGCCAGGAAACTCTGGCTGTTGTCCCCGAACTGGTCACTAGAGGGAGGGCTGGGCTCAGAAGAGGGAGCACACTGCATGCTGCTGAGGGGCTGCTGAGGAGGGGTGCCACGGGGGCCCCTCACACAGCCTGAGACAGAATTGCTAAGTTATAAACAAGGGCACGGGCAGGTTAGGAAGAAAAGAAGTGCCCGAGTTGCTGTGGGAAACTTGACCTCCACACATCTAACAACTGACCTCTCCATCTCCCTCCTAGCTTCTCCTGCTACCCCTGCCTCTGGCCCACACCACGTGTGTGGCACCCCAGCTTCTGTGGCCAGGTTTCTTTCCACATGCCCCCAAATAGCTGCCGGAGGCCCAGGGTGCACACACTGGCATGAAGGTGAACCTGGGGAAGAGGACTCCACTGGCCCAGGGAGCAGGGTGGGCCACTTGGGATGAGAATTCTGGGGTTCTGGGGGCTCAGAACACAGTCTAGAAAGGGGTTGAGGGCTCTGGGCGGGCACCTCCCTCACGCCTGTGGACAAGTTGCCTCCAGCGGAAGGATGTGGTTAAAAGAGGGAGCCAAGGATGTGTCCTCTTTTCACCCAGACCTTGAGGGAAGGGTCTTGCATTCTTTCTGTCTTCGCACACAGTGTCCAGCTCGGAGCCTAGCACTTAGTGGGTTTTCTTTCTTTTTTTGTTAATATAAGGCCACACCATCTGAAAACAGTGGAGCCCATTTATTTATTTATTTGTTTATTTTTGTGTGTGGGTAGCTCCCTGGCTGGGAATCGAACCCAGGCCGCAGCACCGACAGCGCCAGCGCCGAAGCCTTAAGCCACTACACCATCAGGGAACTCCCTGGGTTTTCAATACAAGCCCCTTGAAGGACTTCTCCAGCTCCTGACTGGCTTCTTGTGTAAGATGGGGCGTCACTTTTCCTTTGTTGAGGGCTCTGTGACTTTAAGAAAGATCCACAAGGTCTCTGACACTCTTCTGAAGAGAGGAGGCCTAATGCCTCTTGTGGGCGGGACTTGTTTGCTTCTAAAAAATAAAATGAAAGTGATGGTTTCTGGTTCCAGCCCACGCACCTGACCTGTTCTTCCTGTGGGGATGGCAGCCCAGGTGACTTCTCCATCGCCCATCTTCCTGACGGTCTTATTCTTCTGCCTCTCCCTGTGTGTCCTGGGAACTCTTTGTTAACTTAGTGCTTTGCACCCTGCTCTGCACATACCGGACTCCCCTCTCCTCCCCGGGAGTACTGGGAGTCGCCAGGCTTCGCACTTTGAAAGTCAGGTTTCATTTTCTCATTAGCTGACCCTCTTAGTCCTAGCCTTTGTGGGTATTGTTTTGTGAAATCACCAATGCCGATGGACCAACCTGTGAAAACACTCCTCTATTTTCCACAAAGACTGTATCAGGGAGAGTCATTCCCTTTTGTGGGCGGGGATGAGGTTGGAAATTACTTAATGACCACCAAGCGATGGGACAGCCAGAGAGAAAGGAAATAATAATAGGTACAAATAGTTCATGTCTAACTATTTCAAAGTCCGATTACATTTACTTCTTTTTCCTTCCAAGTTAAAAACAAGCTTGCTAACATATTGTATTGCAGACTAGAGACCTTGAGGTTATCTTTGACTTTTCTGAATTAGGTGTCAAAAAAGTCCTCGGTCTTTCATGTGTCTCTTAAATCCATCCTTCCATGTTTGTTAAGGTTACTTGAGTAACACGTGACACGAAGTACGTAGTGAAAGGTACCCGTTTACAGGCTTTGTATTCTTGTCCTCCCGATACAACTGCACTGTGACTTTGCCATTCACCTGGGCAGCGGGTGGAATCTCTTTCTCCATCCCTTGAGCGGGGCTGCCCTTTGGCTTGCACTGACCAATAGGATGTGGCAGGCACAATGCGGTGCCCAGTTCCAGAGCCTGGGCCTTTGGAGGGCTGGCTGCTTCAGCTTTCCTCGCCTTGGAATGCTGCCTAGGGCACCACAGGAGGAAGCCGGTCCAGCACACTGAGAAAGGGGCCATGTAGACGGAGGCAGCCCGGCTGGCAGCCTTCACCACCCGAAAGCAGCTGCGTCAGGGAACTTAGGGGAACCCAGCAGAGGGGTTACCTAGTCGACCCATAGAATCAGGAAAAGCAGTACCATTGTTTCCACTGTGTAAGTCACTTGTTTGGGGTGGTTTGTAACGCAGCAAAGGCTAAGTAAACAGCCCCCATCAGCCTTCTCTCGATCCCACTCTCCTCAGACCTTTTCCCCCACGTTATAAATATCCATGTGCATATAAACATAAAGGTAAATAAAACCCGTAAGTGGGATCACACTTTATATGCTGCTGTATTTTCATGTGAATATACACGGATTATGTAACTCTTTTAAACCTCTCCAGAGTGCTTCGGGGTGCGGATGTACCACGATTTACGTACCTACTCCTTGCTAATGGACATTTAGGCTATTTCCGATCTTTCACGGCCACAAGTAGTGTTGCAGTGAGCATCCTTGTGCCTTCGTGTCTCCCTGCTCTAATCCACCCTGCCCACCACCGCCCGAGTTAAGGGAGGGGTGGAAGCAACAGCAGTAGGTGCTTAGGGGCCTCCGGGTAAATTTCTGCAGGGTTTTAGCCCAACTCCTATCCTCTCAAGAAAGCAGAGCTGCATTTTTGCACCAGGACAACCACTGCTCCTCTCCTCCTGTGCTCCAGGGCATTATTAAAGGGTTGAAGATGACAGACCGAGGGGATATATAAAGGAAGATGGAGATACGGCTGTGTGGCAGGAACGGTGGAAAAGCATATGGACCCCAGCAGGCTTCTCCATGGGCCTGTCACGGGGTTTGCACACAAGTGGCACTCTCAATTTCCTGGAGTGCCGTGCTGTCTGGGGGCAGGGGGTGCTCTTGGAGTCTGCACGGTTGGCTGAGGTGTTGCGGGAAAGTGGATGAGTGTGGGTGTCTGTGACGGGGAGGAGGGCTCAGGGACCTAGCTTTGCTACTGCAGAGGGAGTTGTGCCAGAGGTATGCGTGTGTGTGTCACGGGGGCTGCTGACAGGGTGCTCTATGTGCCTGAGTGTGGCTGTGACCACAGCAGGGATATGCTGCTGTTAAATGAAGCGAGGCATTGCCATGGCAACACAGCTCTCTGCTCCCAGCCAGATGCCAAGCCCTTAAATTATATTTTTCTGGCTGAAAGCACCTCTATTGCCTTTGGTCTCCAAAGCAATGGGACTGTGGGGGCACCAGATGCCTCACCCTCATCTCCAACCTTTCAACAAAATCCAAGAGGTGATAAGGGGGGAGATGTGGCTGGGACACTGACACATCTTGTTTTGGGGAGGGTATAAGAGCAACCTCTGGTGAAGGGGGTTGGAGAGAGCCATAGACAGACTCTAGTTTTATCTCCTGGTCCAGAGACCTGGGGTTAACGTTCTCCAGCACTTCATTCTAGAAGGAAAATTGTACAAGGAATGTCACCAAGTTTGCTAATCATTTCTTCAATTAATCATTTCCTTTCTTTCCACCGTCTTTCCTTTCGTTTTGAGGAGGGAAGTATCCTTGCTTTCCTGGTCACAGGTGACCGGACTGAGAGTAGACAAGTGACACAAAGAATGCCAAGCTAATTCTCTTCCAGTAATTCGGATTTGGGTTAATTATCTACACGCACAACCAACCTGGAAGGTCGGGACTGAAGGGGCCACATGGGGGCAGCCCTGTGTAACAGAAATCAGCAAAGAGGGTCCACAGTCAGACAGGAGCAGACAGGCAGAAGAAAGCCAAGACTAGAAAGGGAGGGGTGTGTGGGAGAGGTGACAGATGCTGTGGTCCCAATCTCTTTCCTGATTCTGGGTCACAGGGAGCTGGGTGCACTTCCTGCCCTCGGTTGCTTTTGCAATTTGATAGGTTTGTGTCTTGTAATAGATCCCTGGTTAAGGCATGAGGAGTACTTGGGTAGGGCTTGGCTGATGATGCTGGGAGTGCCTTTGCTAGCTACATTCCTACTCAGGATCCACAGTGAATCCCTCAGAAAAGGCTGCTTGAACATACGTACGTATATGTAAAGTGATGCTGCTATTTTTGTGCAATTATTTGCAAAGGACTTTTGTGACATGCAATGTCACATTAAGAGTATGACAAGAAAACCATATGCCAAAATTAACTCAAAATGGATTAAAGACCTCCACATGAGACCTGAAACAAAGTGTATACAAGAAAACATCGGTACTAAACTTACAGAACTTGGGTTTAGGACTTTATGAATCTGACCTCAAAGGCAAGGGAAGTAAAAGCAAAAATAAATGAATGGGACTCTATCAAACTAAAAAGCTTCTTCATAGCAGAAGCCATCAACAAAGTAAAGAGACAGCCCACCAAATAGGAGAAAATATTTTCAAATTATGCCTCTGATAAGGGACTAATACCTAAAATGTATAAATAACTTGAACAATTCAACAACAAAATAAATGATCCAATTAAAGAGTGGGCAGAGGACATGAACAAATGGCCAACAGATACATTAAAAAATGCTCAACTTCACTAGCTATTAGGAAAATGCAAATCAAAACCACAGTGAGGTTCCACCTGATACCTGTTAGAATGCCTACTATCAACAAGACAAGGAATAACAAGTGCTGGAGAGGATGTGGAGAAAAAGGAAGTCTCATACACTGCTGGTGGGAGTGCAAACTGGTACAACCACTATGGAGGACAGTATGGAGTTTCTTCAAAAAACTAAGAATAGAGTTACCATATGACCCAGCAATCCCCCTTCTGGGTATTTACTCCCAAAATATGAAAACCTTAGTCCTCAAAGACATGTGTACCCCAATGTTCCTCTCAGTGCTATTCATGGTGGCCAAGTCAGTGAAACAGCCAAAGTGTCCTTTGATAAATATTCCATAAATATTTATGGATAAAGAAGTTGTGGTACATATATACACAATGGAATATTACTCAGCCATAAGATAAGATTAAATTTATGGCAACATGGATGGACCTTGAGACCATCATGCGAAGTGAAATAAGCCAGACAGAAAAAACCAAAATGGGAGTCCCCTGGTGGTGTAGCGGTTAGGCTTCGGAGCTCTCAACGCCCCGGCCTGGGTTCGATTCCCAGCCAGGGAGCTACCCCCCACCCCCAAAAAAAGAAAAAACCAAGAACCATATGATTTCACTCATATATGGAACGCAAAGCTGAAAACAATAAAGAAACAAAAACTCATGGACACAATCAATAGTTTAGTGGTTAGTGGTTATCTGAGGGTAAGGGCAGATGGAGGTGCGAGAGAAGGGACAGGGTCTCAAATATATGGTGATGGAAAGAGAACCGATTCTGGGTGACAAACATATAACACAACACACAGATGACGCACTGTAGAGTTGTATACATTGGAACCTATGCAATTCTTACTAACCAATGTCACCCCAATAAATTTAACAATAAAAGAAAGAGTGTGACAAAGAAGTTCCTTCAATCATCCAACAATGTTTTATTGAGCAGTTATGCTGTACCAAGCAGCATTTTAGGTGTCAGGGAATTATCAGTGAACAAGACAGAAAAACATCTGCCCTTAGGGAGCTTATTCTTTGGAGGATACAGATAATAGCGTGAACAGAAGTTATAACAGCAGACATTGCTAAGGGCTTTGAACAAAGTAAATGAACCAATGTGAGTCATACAGAACCATAAACTATAATATTAAGGTTTGAAAAAGTCCTCAAAACATTTCAGATGCTCTTATTCCCATAAGACCAATGAAACCACAGAGATAATAAATGGCCTTTAGCCAAACAGGAAGGGAGCGAAGCTTAACTCTAGCTCATTCCTTTGTCAGCTTTTCTGTCACTTCCTACAGGAAGCCTTTTCCTACCAGCTCTGGGTTAAGTGCCCCTCCCATCGCACCTTGTACTTGGCGCATCACAGCACAGTTCAGAGTCTGTTTGTGCAGATGTTTTCCCCACTCACTGTAGGACCTGCCCTGCGGGCGGAAACAATGCCTGTCACATTCACACAGCAGTGACTCATACTTCGTAGATGCCCAGTAGTTGCTGGATGTAAAGGGCTGATGCCTGCTGGACAGCATGAGGCTGATGTTCCTTTTACCCCTGCAGGCACATCTACTTGTGACCCCTTCAGTAGTTGATTAATGACAGAGACGTGGCATGATTGTCTTCACAGACAAGAGAAAAATCTTCCACCGCCAGGAACCCAGGAGAGATGGTTTGTTCACTCTTTTCCAGCTGCTGAGACCGGAGCCTTGGTGTTGAGCACCTCTTGAAAATGAAGCCATTCCCAGCCAGGGAACGACCCACCAAAAAAAAAAAAAAAAAAAAAAAAAAAAAAAAAAAAAAAAAAAAAAGGCAGCCAAATCTATAGGGCCTGTATCTGGTGGCTTTCAGGAGTGCTTGATTGCTGCTGATGGGAACAAAGAGAAGCGGCCAGCTACTGGTTGAGCACACTTGCGGCCTAATTTCACTCTGGGGACAGACAGTTACCACCTACCAAAAGGGAACACACAGTGCACCCAGGAAATGTACACACATACAAACACGCACCAGTGTGCCAAAAACTGATTTTACCTCTTCTCTGTCTTGCCCTTGCCACAGAGCTAACATAAGTAATAAATCTTAGAGCTGTGTGGCCTCATCGATGTCCGTCTGCCCAGTCATGTCCTTAGAACACAGTAATTCTTTTCAGGGGACTGTGGCCATCACGAATTGCTTCAAACTTAAGGTTGACTGTTTATTGCCCCAGCAACCAAAGCCCCCGACTGGAATTTTCACAGTGGAGGTAAAACAAGGTTTCTAGGCACAGCAAGCTGCCTGAGCTTAGGATATGCAAAAACATGATGAGGCAGATTCTCTGGCTTGGGTACATTATGATGCCATTCTCTAGCCAGCCCCTGGAGAAGTCAACCCAGAAATCCGAACTAAAGCTTCTAGTAGCAGCTGCACCAGCTGGTTTTACATCAGCTAAAGCAGTACCAGATTTTATTTATAACCAGAAACTTCAGGTGAGTTTGGAGAAAGATGAATTTCCTCCATTTTTTAAATTACTGCATATCATTCTTTATAGAGTTTGCTATGCATAATTTTACAAATTTATGTAAGTAATGCATAGACTCTATACTTACAAAAAATCAGACAACACAAAAGTATATAGAGTAAAAAGTCCCTTCTACCATCTCCTGATCTCTCTCCTCCAGTTACATTTGGCTGTATCTTTTCCCCCCAAGTATTTACAAACATGTAGTGCATATACAGGTAACAGTCTTGTTTAGTTTTTACATTAGTCTTACACACACACACACACACACACACACACACACACAGTTTTACATAGCAGTTTTTACACTGTACGTATAATTTTGCAATTTCATGTTTTTCAATAACCAAAGTATCTTAGAGCCTTTTTCAAGCCAGCACATTCTTACACAGGACTGCATAGTTACTAATATTCCGCAGTGTGTAAGAACCGTAATTCAATTAACTCTTTTCCTACTGGTTAATATTGGGGTTGTGTCCAGATTTTCACTGTTATGAACAACGCTGTAACGAACATTGTTTAACACATATCATTGTGTCCCCATTTAGGAAAGACACCCAGAAGTAGAAATGTGTCAAAATTTAGCTAAACACTGACAATGTAATAGCTTTATCAATTTACATTTCCATAGCAGTGCATGAGTGCCCATTTTCACACATCCCACCCACACTGGGTACCCATTCATTCAAGCAATATAGACTGAGCAACTATCGTGTGCCAGGCACTGCTCTGGAAATCTGGGCATATCTCTGCCTTGTGACACTTCCAGTCTAGTGGAGGGAAACAATACTTATTCACCATTTATGTTATCTTAAAAAGGAGCATTTCCTTATTTAGTAAATTATGTAGAATTTTGTCATAAATACTCTGAAAAAAAATAGACTATGATAAAGAAAGTTAGGATTGCCAGTGGGGTTGAGATTTGGAATAGGGAAGTCGAGGAAGGCCTTACCCAGGTGACAGTTGAGTCTTCTTGAAGGGAGTGAGTGTGAATTTTGAGTTCTAGGCAAAGAAAACCAAACAGTCCAGTGCAAAGGCTTGGGGTAGGAATGCGCCTGGTCTATTCAGAGGTCCAGCAAGGCCATGTGGCTTGTACAGAGTTGGTGAATGACAAATAGGGGGTCAGATTGGGTAGGGATTTGTCAGCAAGTGAAGGACTTTGGCTTTAACTCAAGAGGAGTGACATTAGAAAGTTCTGAGCACAAGAGTGACACGATCTGCTTTAGGTATTAACAGCCTCACTTTGCTGCCATATTAAGAATAGGAGTTCCCTGATGGTGTAGTGGCTTAAGGCTTCGGCGCTGGCGCTGTCAACGCTGCAGCCTGGGTTTGATTCCCAGCCAGGGAACTACCCACATACCAAAATAAAAAACAAAAACAAACAAACAAACAAAAAGAATAAACTGTGGGGGTAGGGGTGGGGACTGCACGGGAGGGGTCAGTTAGGAGGAGGCTATTGCAATAATCCAGCGGAGGGATGACAGTGTGTTGGGCCAGGGCAGTAAGTGAACAGAAGTGGTTCGATTCTGGTGACTTTAAAGGTAGAGCCAATATTTACTGTGGGATTAGAAGTAGGGTGTGAGTGAGAGGAGTCAAAAGGTTATGTCTTTACTTTTTGTCAAATGAATGAGTAGAAATTTACATCTCATTGCTTTAATTAGCACTTCCCTAACTACTAGCGAGGTTAGCATCTTTCACGTGGTTACTGGCTATTTGTATTGCTTTCTTTTGGTTGATGCTTGATTTCCTTAACAAAATTTTTGCTTGTGGGGTGGCTCTGCTTGCTGTTTACCCAAACTCTGAGATTAATTTCTCATTGTAGAAATACAGCATTGCAGGACTGGTAGGCAGCACAGGATTACGTGGTCAAACCTCTGCACAGATGAGCACATGAGGCTCAGCTGTGATTTATTCAAGGTCACGCTGGTTAAGTATGGATGCTTTGTTAAAATTTAGCTTTTCTGAGAACCACTCTACTTCACTCTGCATCTGCTATGTCATTTTATCTTATTAAGAAATCTGTTTTACCAATAAAATGAATTGGGAGCCAACACACGCATCCCCACGAGTGGGTAAGATAGCTGGTCCAAAGGAACGTCAATAAAAAGGCACTGGCCAGGCGGAGAAACCACACCTGCATCACCTCTCCCGGTGCGACCTTTGACGCAGCAGCAGAAAGGAGAGGTCGGTCCCGCCTGGCTCCTCCAGCCCCACGGATACTGTTCTAATTTGCTTTAGTCAAACCTACCTAGGGGATTAGGGTTTCTTTTCTTTTCTAACCTAATACACCAACCTTTTGAAAAAGAGAAAAGGGATGAGACCAGTTGACCGTAGTGAAAAGGGGGACTGGGAAGATTTAAACACGGTGAGCCTGCCCTCTTCAGCAATACATCCACACCCCACCGACGGTCGGGGGTCCTCCCATGAAAATCCTACTGTAGGTGCTGTAACAGAAGGAGGCAGGAGGCTTGACAGGAAAACTACGCAAAGAAAAGTGAGAGGATCCACCTTAGGCAGACATTTGCAAGGCACCGGAAGATCAGAGAGACTGAAGGGGCCTCACACTGGAGTGGAACTGAAGAGGGCACAGGTTTAGAAAGGTGAGTGGACACGACACAAAGCCGCCTGATTGCCACCTTTCAAAACCATCACAAAGACCTTCTCCAGAAGAGCAACTCATGCTCACTAGAGAAAATTTGGAAGATATGAGAATATCAGAACTCTCCAGCCTTTTCTGTGCATGTATACACCGTGCATGCCAAATGCACGGGTAAAATGTTGGGTGTGCTGTTTTTAAGCTGTTTCTTCCCACTTAACATATTGAGCATTTCCTCCAATTATTAAATACAGCTCTAAAAAAAAGACTGATAGTGGCTACACAGTATTTTATTACATAAAATAAATTTATCAAAAGACCCTTGTTGTTAGACAACGTTGATGTTCCTGTATTTGCATTCTAACAGATTTCAGGTAGAAGTAGAATTCCAGGTCTAAGAGTATTTCTTAAAAAACAAACATTTATTAAAAGAAAATGCCTTAGGAAGATTTCTAATGAAAAAAAAAAATCAGAAATACACACACAGAAAAAAATCGCCCCATAAATAAAATAAACATCAACTATAGTCCCACCATCATTCACGTTTTGGTATACATATCCTTCCAGTTAAAGAAAAAATAAGTAAACATTCTATACAAAATTAGGCTACTATGCATGGTTTCATAATTGGATTTTTCTCCTTCAGTATCGTGTATTTCCTCATATTTCTCTACCTGTTCTTCCAAAACATGACTTTGGATGGCTGTGTTCTCCACTGCATGCTCATGCCATAGGCACTAGTAATAAAATATTGGCACCACAAAGGCAGATACTTTGTGCAGTCAAAGAACAGTGCCTCTTATGAAGAACAGTGTTCAATGACCATTTATTGAACAAACACATGAGTTGAATCAATCAGCTCCTTGTTGCTGGATATTGAGTTTATTTCAAACTTTATTACAAACACACACAAAAATCTTATGGACAGCTCTAATTATTTTCTTAAGGCTCAACTCTTAGAAGTGACATTTACTGGGTCAAATGGTGTACATTTTAAAACACAATTAGGATGACCATATAATTTATCATCAAAGCAGATCACTTCCGAGAAGAAAAGGGGACACAATTCAGGACTGGCCTGGCTAAACAGGGACGTAGAATTATACATTAATGAACAAAAGTGTGGTTTAGAGCTTATGGCAATTTATGTTGCCACTAGCAGAATATTAGAGAGCCGACTTCGCCAGCCCTAACATTTGTAACTCCACTCATGATACCACATGCATCCTAGATCATACTGAATATACTCCGGCATTTTAGGTATAAAATAATACAGAAAATCTCACTCTTAGTCCCTTCTTGTTTTAGGTTCCTTTTCTAGGGGGTCTAGTTTCCTTTCTGGTGTTGGCAAGTGTTTTTTGCAAGAGGCCAGACTGTATCTTTTAGGCTTTACAGGCTACAGGGTCTCTTGGAATTACCCAACTCTGCCATTCTAGCATGAAAGCAACCATGCTCTGCAAATGAAATGGTGTGGCCGTGTGCCAATAGAACTTTATTAATGGGCACAAATGTGAATTTCATGTAATTTTCATGTGTCACAAATTCTTCTTTTGGTATTTTTCCTCCAACCATTTAGGAATGTATAAACTATTCTTAGTCCATGGGCAGTACAAACACAGGAGGCAGATCATAGTTTGCTGACTCCTGACTTAGAAAGTGTCTGGTAGACAACTAAAACAAACTTCGGGGGAGCAGCCTAAATTAAATGTAGAAAAATTGCCAATTTTTTCCTTTTTCCTGAACTGCATATTTTCTGCTTACCACCAAAGTAAAGGCACATTACATATATCTTCAACTACATGTGCCTCACAAAAATAAATAAAAACAAGAATTGTGCCAACTCTGCCCACCTCCCCACTCAATAAGCCCACAGAGGGAGCCTGGGCTGAGAGAGGTATCTGCTCGTGTCTTAGCTGGCCTTTTTTCCACGTGCTCCCGACAGCATACACATCTTACGTTATAAAGTACGAGTCTGCAGCCTGAATATGTATTTTCTGGACAACATTGCCCCTAAACATAAGCCTTATATATTTTTATTTATATGAATAAAAAGCCATCTGCTCTAATCATGAAGGATAAGTTGACTCTGTTGGATTTATTAAACAGATGTTGGTTTCCAGTGGGTTACATATAATGTACATTATGGAAAATTTGAGGGATTTTTTTCCCCAGTGGTAATTTATATGAAAATTTCCTATCATGTACTAATTTTAGAACCTAGTTACCCGTAAGGGATGATTCTACTTTTAACCCTTAAATAAAAACAAAACTTAATGAAGGATTATGGTATGAACTCAATATTCAATGCTTTAAAAAAAAAAAAGGCAGGACAGAGAAGAAATGAAAATTCAGCAAATCATGTCACATGTAGCAGGTATCAAAGAGGCTTCCAGCCAGTCATCTACACAAGTAAGCTTGGGTGTTCAAATACTAATAAAATATTGGCACATCATGTTTCTAGAAAGGAGCACTAAATTCCCATTATCACTTCAAATATCAATATTCCTCTAGGAACATGGCAGGAAATATGTTCGTTTTATGAATGAAGAAACTGAGGTCCAAAGAAAAGTAAAGTACCTTAGCACAAGGTGTAGTAAGTTGAGCTGGTGGGGGTACAAAGATTAAAACTTGGTGCTTCATGCTTTTTCCAAGCTGTCTACAATAAAAAAACCAACCAAACAAACCATGTGACTGGGGTGTCAACAGGATGGCACAGGGCAGAAGCAACCTGAGGGCTTCAATAGCAATAACAATACAGCAAGTAGAAATAGGAAAAAACTAATCCTAGATACACTAACCCTCAACGATAGATACAGATCTTTAATTTAAAATCAAGTAAGTTTATTCATGGACAAAACAGTTACAGAACATCCTTGGGACTTTTTATTCCAACAGTGAAAATTGCATTAAAATGCCAACAGCAAGAATTTAAGAGACCTCAAAGACATCTGGAGAAACTACTGTTTCCTTTCCTTGGGTTTGTATGTATTTACCTTTTAGGCAAGAGAGAGCTGTGATTAATTTCTTTCCTAGGGGATGAGACTGCCAGTTCCATTGTCTTAATGTGTACAGCATTCTGTGAAGGCCAGAGAAGATGGGAGAGATCAAAAGATTGGATGTGGATGAAAGAATGAAGGTGTCTTAGTGGTTAGTTCGTGCAACTACAAGTTTATCACAAAATCACTAGATGGGGTGGTGGGAGGGGTATTCTGTTTCCCATTAATATAATTTGAGGTATTTGAAGATTCCATAAACCTGGGAACTCACTTCTACCCCCTTAGAGATCATGGCAGAGGCTGAGGTCACTGTGGAATGTCGTACCTCCTTGGACTTCTAATGTACATTAGGGCCTAAGCAGGACCGGACCATGTCAATTACTTGTCTGCTCCAGTCCTGGTTAGGCAGTAATAATGTATGTGAGAAGTCCATTTACTCTTTATCAGTTTACTCTTCAGAATGGGTTAAGGCAACAGTGTGAGTAATGATGAGTTTTTTCCTATCTCTGTTTTTGGCTCGTCTTGGTGCTGAAGTTGATGGTAATACAAAACAGCATGGTCACTGACGGTAAGACCTGCCCGAGTAAAAGAATGGGCTCTTTAAGTCTCAGCTGTCAGGGTTTAACCTAGCTCGTTTTACTGGGCTATTCTTGTCATCCAGATGACAGAAACGTTCTGTAGTGCTGTCTTTTTTATTCTCCTCCACGGGTTCCAAAGGGAACTCTTGGTCTGTGGCCAGCACTTGCCGGACAGTCATGTTAACACGAGCAGTTTCCAAGTAGCTGGCGCACACCTTCCAGTCCTCTGCAGAACAGGGCTCTACCACCGAATCTCTGGGGAGGAGAGCTGGGAGAGGAGTCTCTAGGCAGCAAGGCAGGCTTTTCCCCTCTGGACTAGGAAGGACCTTCGGGACTGCATGGTTGAACAGGCGGCTGAAACCTGACATTACCATGATGTCACCACTGTGCATAAACATGGCTGTTGGGGCTTCATCTCTTTTGAGGCCACCCAGGAGAAAGATGGCAGACTGTCCGAAGCTACCAAAAAAAAAAAAAGTAAAACAATACACAACCGTAAGTTTTTGTTATTAACTATGGTTACTGCATTATTTTCTAATGGCTAACTGCATTATTTTCTAATTTCAGCTCAAAACTTACTGCTAAATCCTCCTTCTAAAACTGTGTTAAGATCCTTTTCTTTTGGTTTGTGTCCATGAGTGACCACCCATAGTCCGCTACATAAACTTACAGCTCACAAG
Organism: Lyroderma lyra; assembly: GCA_004026885.1. Classification (NCBI taxonomy): domain Eukaryota; kingdom Metazoa; phylum Chordata; class Mammalia; order Chiroptera; family Megadermatidae; genus Lyroderma; species Lyroderma lyra. The sequence continues at coordinate 190,782 of PVJL010002025.1, read as the reverse complement.
ATTGAGGAAAAATAAAATTTTAAGCAGTTAAATAAGCAAAATAAAAATTTTGTTTTAACATTATCCACATAACTTTTATTGATACATCTTTAAGATTTAAGTCTTCCAATAAAATTACAGTCAGTAGTCACCCTTCCTGTAGTTTTAGTTACTTGTCCAAAATATAACTCCAGAAATAAATAATTCAACAAACAATCAGTAAGTTTAAAATTGCACACTGTTCTGAGTAGCATGATGAAATCTTGTGCTGTCCCGCTCCATCCAGCCTGGATATGAATTATCCCTTTGTCCAGGGAATCCACACTATCTGCTCATTAGTCCCTCAGTAGCTGTCTCAGTTATCACTATCATGGTATCACAGTGCTTGTATTCAAGTCACCCTTATTTCACTTAATAATGACTCCAAAGTACAGGAATAGTGATGCTGGCAATCTAGATATGCCAAAGAGAAGCCGTAAGGTGATTCTTTTAAATGAAATGGTGAAAGTTCTTGACTTACTAAGTAAAAAAAGAAAATGGTATACTGAGGTTTCCACGATCTACAGTAAGAACGAATCTTCTGTGAACTTGTGAATAAAGAAAAAAGACAGTTGTGCTAGTTTTTGTTGTCCCATCTCAAAATCCACAGTGCATGGTAAGTGCTTAGTTAAGACAGAAAAGGCATTAAATTTGTGGGTGGGAGACATGAACAGAAAATGTGTTCCAATTAATGGTAAAGTGTCAAACAGAAAGCACTGATCCTACGGCAGACTTCAGCAAGGGATCCCTTGAAACTAGTGACCACATTCACATGACTTTTATTGTACTATATTTTATCATTAGCTCTTGTTATCTCTTACGGTGCCTAATTTAACTTTATTATAATAAGTATGTAGATAGAGGAAAGAACATAGCATACACAGGGTTTGTTATCGTGTGGTTTCAGGTATCCACTGGGGGTCTTGGAATGTAGCCCCATGGCTAAGGGGGGACTGCTGTATTTAAGTCCTTTACATGTTTATCATTCCTCTTCACTTTACCGAGAAGACAATTAGAAGATTCTGTTCAGGCATTTTCTTTGTCAAATGCAGACATATACAGTACTTTGCACAAATTTAAAATTATGCTCAGGGAGAAAAGGAGAGTGAACTATCCAGGCTTTTGTGCTTTGCTCTTCTCTGTTCTAGAACGGATGCTCACTTTGCTGCATGGCCTTCCATTCGCCTATTCCACAGACAATGCCTCTCATTACAAAAGGCAGATTCCATGCATCTTAAACAGAAATATTAACTATGATTTGGTCATTATTCTGAAAGGATTAGGCTAATTTTACTAATGACACATAGTTAAGATGCTCAGAGGTGAAAGGTTATTCAGTCCAGCCATTTTTTTAAGGTTAATGTCTTTAGTTTAGTTTAAAAATGCTTTAGAAAATAGAATGAGGTGATAAAAAGTAATCCAAAATGCCTAGAACTTACCTGAACGACAGCAGGGGTTTGGAGTGATCTAGTTCAGATCTGTCTACATGAATTCCCAGTGTGGAGTCTAATCGGTAGTAGTTCAGGATACCTGCTTCAGCTCGGAAACCCTGAAATCCACAGGCAGCGGCCACTTGCTCTGAGAGGAAAGCCAGGTCAGAAGGGAAAGGTGTATAATGATCTGCTGAGTATTTCTTTAATAAAAGCAGGAAAAAAAAAATAAACAATGATCTCAGGAAAATAGGAAACTGTGGTATAAGATTAATTACCACTTACAAAATCAGCTAAGTTACATGTAGGTTTAATATAGCATGATTTATCCATACATTTTTTTAGGCATCCAGTAATCTAATAATAAGCAATTTGAAATACTGAGCTTTTATTATATGACAGGCACTGCGCTATGCAGTAATAAATTAGACAAATTTACCCTGCAGGGAGTCTACACATGAAACCATTACTATACCTCTCTCTAGTATACTTTAATACCAACCAGAATAGTTCTCTTACGGTAAAAAGGCAACTCAAAACTGTTACTGCAAAGAGATGCCCAAGGGAACATAATGACTACATATAATGTGGTATGCTGGAACAGAAAAAGGACAGTTAAAAACTAAAAAAATTTGAATAAGGTATATGGACTTCACTATTATAATAACCTATTATTATTGGTTCACTAACTGGGGCAAAGTTATCATACTAATAATGCAAGATATTAATAACAGGGAGAAGTGGGTGTGGGGTACATGGGAACTCTTTGTACTACACATTTCAACTTTTCTGTAAATCTAAAACTGTCCTAAAATACAAAGTTTATTTAAAAAAATAAAGACAACTCAAATACTATTGTCAGTTTGGTTCTGGACCCTGCAACTTGGAACATGGTTTAGTACCAATTTCACTGGTCAAGCTGATGGGATGACATGCTCAAAATAGCTGAGCTGAAACTAACTTACACGGTAAGGTGGTCAAGGCAAGACCTTAGAATGGAGTACTTTTCAGCACTTCCCCAAAATGCCTCTATTTTTAGCACCCAAGAATTACAAATATCCTTTTTCTCTTAAAAAACAAAAACAAAAACAAAAACAAAACACCAAAGGCCGGCACACTCACGTCCCTACAAAGTGCATACACTTCTGGAGACTGACCAGGCTCCGACTCCTACGCAGATGAGCTGGCCGTGTAAGCCTGAGATAGCCTACCACTCTTCGTCGGTCCTGATGCTGCCCTCTCACTTCTCCCTTTGCTCCACCAGCCCTCAATCTGATCAGAAAATCCACTTTTGTCTCACATCTCCCCTGCCGTCCTGGTATACTCTAGCTGGAGGAACAGAATCACAGCTCTGGAGAGAAATGTATTCAGTATGGTCAGAAGTGAGCTGCAACTTCAGGTTAAGAAAGACTTGGTGAAAAGTCTTTGATAGATGGCCCAGCCTCTTCAGTTGGAATCTGTTTTATTTTTTTCTTCTCCTTTTCTTGCATTGCAAATAAGAGTGTCTATTTAATTTCTCAAAACTAAGGGTGTAGTTAGAGAACTTTAAATTTTCTCCGCCGTTTTAGTTTATTTTTGGGGGGGTGGTTCCCTGGCTGGAAATCGAACCTAGTCCGCAGCGTTGAGAGCGCCGAAGCCTAGCCACTACGCCACCAGGGAATCCCCTTTCTCTGCCGTTTTAAGTATTAGTTCTTCAGAAGATCACACCACGCAGAGCTGCTATGCTAGCACTGCATCGCCTCTGCTGTAATGAAATGATCAGCTCTGTGGGCTATCAACCCTACCCAAGCTGTCTGTGCACTGCTCTTCTTTAATTCTCTTTCACTTTTTTCTGATTACTCATTTAGAGTTTTTGGTAGTTTTCACTCCACATTTTTTCTTAGTAAATGAGGCTAACTTTGAGGTCACTGGAAAATAACAATGTCAATAATACAAATAATGTAAAGAATAATAAACTAACATTTATTGTCTTAATGCATTTAGAATGGCTTAAAACAGCCAGGCGCTATTGTAATCACAGTATAGGCATTAACTCATTTCATTTTCACAACTAACTTATAAGGTAGGCACTATCCTTATTGCAGGTAGAATTCAAAACTGGACTGTCTAACCCAAAGAAAATCACATGGTCATTTCCCACAATACAGATTCTATCTAGTTTTCCATTAAATCAATCACTGAAAATAAGAACTATGAGGTTGGACAATTAATTTCGCGAACTCGTCCTAGAAAAAGTGCTTCATAGTTCACTGCTGAGTATCACTACTGTCACCTTCTAAGTGCTCCCCCTGGGAAGGTATGCACTGACGCCCGTGCCTAATCCGCCCTTCAAAGCAATTTTGGAACTCTCTTTCTGGAATGGCCATCAGAGTTGTTGTACAAACAACTCGGTAAGGTTATGACACATTACCAAGTTGTCTGTACAGTGTTGCCAATGTAAGCATACAATGACAAGTTCATTAACTTAACTGTCAGATTTTGGGTATGATGACAGCTCTGATGGCCATTCCAGAAAGAGTTCCAAAACTGCTTTGAAGGGTGGACTAGGTGCTGGTATCTGTGCTTAGCTTCACAATGGGAGTACTTTGACGGTAACCATAGTGATATTCAGCAATCAGCTGTGTACCACTTTTTCTAGGATGAATTCATGAAATTAATTGTCTGACCCTGTACATCATGAACATTTTTGAATTAACATCATTATTTTGGTCAGTTAATATATTTGTTAATAAACTCCACTGACAAAATTACAGAGCTTTTACAAAATAAGTAGTTGGAAGGTAGTCTATACTAATGTTTTATTCAGTTTACTCTCAGTGTTAGTCCCTTTACTTGGTAGCAAATATATCATTGAGACAAAAGGCACTGCACTACTGTGAAAAAGGAGGCATTTTCTGAAGCATAAGAGGTTAGAAAAGAAGAAATTGTACCTCATGAAAACATGAAATTTTGTTAACTGTAGGGCATTCTTTCCCATCTCTCTCCTGCTCAGACCTTATGTATTACAGGAGGCAAAGGTATCTGGATCTTGAAAGTCTTTTTGTGAGTTGATGAGAACAACTGAAGTATATGGAGCTTCTTTTACTTCAGGCAGATATTATACAGAAAATAATGCTCAACAAACACTAAAAAATAGTGTGAATAAAGATCATAATTAAGAACTGCTCTTGGAACGCAGTAAAGAAAAAGATATTGTCCCTGAAACCTACTTAGAGAAAGCACTGATGACTTCTAATGAAATAATATAACTTGAGGGCACATGAAGAAATTTTCTCTTGATAAATTATCCATGGTTCTTGAGATACTACATCAAGATGATATTAAGAGGGAATACAAGAGATCTTCCCACAAATGGCTTATCTGATATTTTAAGTTTTGCCGGGAAGAAATCCGACTATGTGGGCCCAAGCATAAAAATGGAAAACAATGTAATAAGAAAATTTGAATACCTTGCTGTCCCAGTTATAATGGTAGCCCAGGGTCACCCACCGCAGTTTCTCTAGTAAGCTTCGGGGTCTCCGTTTATTCACCTCTTTATGTCTGCAAAGAGTGGAGACAAAAGAGGGTTTACTTGTCTCATATGGCAAGCAAAACCCCTTTGGATGAACCCTGCAGTCCAAATTCGGTATTCCACTGATATTGTTAGCCAAGATCTTGACAGGGGAAATTAAAACAGGTAAATGAGTTGACTAAGAATAAAATAATGCTAAAAACATGTTAGCATTTCTAATTTCTTGTCCTGGGTTCTAAATCCTTTTTGCTCAATGGGATCAATTTTAAATGGCAAGTCTCCAGCATCTCAATAATGATAAAACAGGAATGACAACAGAAATGTCTTTCCATGTCAAATGGGACCAAGAGCACTATAAGTAATTGAAAATACAGCTAGCAGAACATGTTCAATTTGGTTTGCTAAAAGTGGGGTAAGACTAATCACAGCTATCACTGTGTTTATAATGATGGTGGCCCCCAGAATTGCAGGTTGGGGAAAGTTTGGCAAAATATTGTATACAATCAATAACTGGGTTAACATGATTTCTCACTGGGTTCATGTGACTTCTTTAACCCTGTATATACAGCTTAGATTAATTGAGGCCTAGCTAACAATTAAGGACCATTGCAACTTGGTTTCTGACATCTCTTGTTCAAACCACAGAAAGTTTCTGTAAAATAGAAAGGTGTCCATTCTGTAATTATTATCTTATCTATCAAATCTATGGGATTAACTACTCTTTTTCTAAAGAGGAAGCCTGTTTGTTTGATTTACCTTTAAATATCTAAAAAAAAAAAATCTAAAAATACAAGATTGTTAGGCCTAATCATTTTATTTAATTTAATTAACCACTGCTATTTAAAAAATATTAAATTACTTTAAGGAATCTGTATTCTGACAGATGACAGGCAAGCATAAGAAGAAATGAGGGGAAAATTCAAGGTGGTATAAAATCCAGAACTAAACTGAACAGCACAAGACTTTTAGGGCTAGTAGAATTAAGAAAAAGGAGAGCTCAAAGTCAGCTATCTAATCCGTTAATGCTTCATGGCAGAATTGAGAATTGAGCATGGTGTTGAAGAATGGCTAGCATTTAAACAGGCATTGATGCAATAGGCAATATAGGCACACAGCACCAGCAGAAGCAAAGGATTTATTAGAGGCTCACATTGTAATTGGTACTCTCATCTTGATGTTTGTCAGAGTTGACAGAATAGATGCTCTTGTCCTCACAGAGTTTACATTCTAAGGACACTGTGACACAGACATACAGCAAATAGCTAAAAGGAATAAAACACTAATTTATTTAGGATAACCACTCAGAAAAGAGGCATAGCAGATTTGATTGCTATCCTTTGAAAGGCAGGCATCTGGAACTTGGATTGTGCAGGTTCATAGCATTCCCAGAACTATAGCTCACTGGGCCTAAACTGCCTGTACAGATAATACAGCTTAAGCTCAACATCTACTTTCCTTCTGGGAGTCTGAAATTTTGGTGTTAGGTAGTGACTGCCTATGTGACCAGCATCTAGTAAAAACCCAGGTGCTGAGCTTCCCAGGTAGACACCATTTCACAAGTCCTAACTCTTTGCTGGAAGAATTAAGTACAACTTGTGTGACTGAGAGATGATCCTGGGCTCGAGCCTGGTTTCCCCCAGATTTTGCTATGTGCTCCTTGTCTCTTTGCTAATTTTGCTTTGTATTCTTTCACTGTAATAACTCTTTTCCATGAGTATAACTATATGCTGTGTCCTGCAAGTCCTCCTGGTGAATTATTAAACTTGGGCATGGTTTTGGAGGGCTGTTGGCATAGCAGGAGATAAGACAACTATTGATAATTTACAGGAAAAGATATGTAGGCTTTGCCAGTGGCTAGGTGACATAAACAGTTGTTATGTATAACTGCCAATCATTAAATTTTGTGTGTAAAAAGTAAAAAAATGCAACATAGTTGTTCTACCAATGTTTCTTCAGCTAAAGTTACAAATAAAAGATCTCTGTGATGTTCCCCTCAGGAGGACATATTCTATTTTAGTAGCCTTGAGACAGAAAAATAAGTATGACTTATTTCTAGACTCGTGAATCTTCTGGCTAATAGCAATAGAAATGTAGTTCTAGAGTTACATAACTATATCCTACAGAGCTGGTCTAATCTACTTATTTATCTTTCCAAGATATTGTTTAGTACCCAATTTCTTATTTAAAGATAATCTCAAAGACAAGAGAAAATGCTACTGAAGAAAAGGATGATATGTGTTTTCAAGGAGGGAGAAAAGGACGACACTGAGTCAGCAGTGTATAAAAAGAATCTAGAACACAAAATAGATCGTGTCTTGAGTATATAGATGACAAAGAGAATAGCTGTACAGAAAGCTTTTACAGAACCTGTGTGTACCCTATGTAGTTTCTCTTAAGTGGTTTTCTTTTTTTTAATACTTTTATTTTTATTATTATTATTATTTTTTGCTTTTTGGTATGTGGGTAGCTCCCTGACTGGGAATCGAACCCAGGCCGCAGCACTGACAGCGCCAGCGCGGAAGCCTTAAGCCACCACACCACCAGGGAACTCCCTGCTAAGTGGTTTTCAAGCTTTAATGCTTACCAGAATCACCTAGAGGGCTCATTAAAACTCATATGGTGGGCCCAGTGCCATAAATTCTGGTTCAGTAGGTCTAGGGTGGGGCCTAGGAACCTATATTTCTAGTAAGTTTCCAAGTGATGCTGATGCTGCTGGTCCAGGAACCACACTTCGAGAAACAGTATTCTAGCTAAACATAGAAACAAAACAAAATATTTCCATCTCTTTCTAGCTCCATAAGAGATCATTTTATTCTTGACAAAGAACCCATACTATTATATCTAAATGAGACAGATCTGAACAAATAAAGATAATAACAATGCAACTCTGGAAATAATTCAGAAGGTGATGGTATTTTAGACATCTGATATGGCACCAACAAGCTGCTTTTCCATCAAAAGACTCAAATCCAATGTTCTTCAAAAACAGAGTATACAGTGTTATAATTTAAAAAAGTTTATGGTGTTCACAATAAAATGATCAAAATTAGAGTAATGACAAAGCATGAATAGAACATCCTATAATTTACCTTTGTAAATTTAGTTCCTTTTTTTAGGAAACAAAAATAATACCTCTTTTCTACCTTAGCTAATCACTGTAAGAAAAGCTTTGGGGTTTGCCTTATATTATAAAGGGGGATTGTTCCAAGGATGTAAAAGAAGCCAGAGAAGTTGCTTTATTTACATTTACTTTTCACTTATTCTTTAAAGTTATTTTTGAATAGATAATATTCACAAAATTCAAAAGGTATAAGTATCCATTAACTAATTAATTCCACAAATATTTAGTAACTACCATGCACCGGAGAATAAAAACCAGGCAGTGAATAAAGAGTGAGGGGAAACAAGGACTACTGCTTAACTGAGTGATAGGGGAATCATTTCTCATGAGATGGATGATATTAACCCTTTTGTTGCAATGTTTGCATATAGCCGAATGAATATTTCCATCCGCTGACTGCGGAGTTCGAGTTTCCCCCATGAGGGGTAATTTAGGAAGTTTAGGAAAGCAGATGTACATTTTTCTGCATTTTTGTGTTTTTTGAGAATGAATAACAATAGGAAATTTTTTATACTTTAATGTAATCATTTATTTTAATAAAATGTACCACCTTAACTGTATTTACTTAAAAATATAAATACTGTAATTATTGTAAAATTGTTATTCAGTGTGACACTGTCTCAAGGACTTTTCTCCATTTATAAGATTTTTTAATATTTTCGTGTGGCTTGCACTATCAACAACAAAGATGTTTGTATGACATACTGTGTAACATTTTGTAATAAACATTTTATGTCATCAATGTCATTAGATTCAATTAATTTATACTTAACTCTAATTGATGCCACTTGGCATGTTTTTGAGTATTTTTTGCCAAAAATTCAATACAATGGTAAATTTACTATCATACAACAAAAATTTAAAATAAAAATGCCATTTATATACAAAGCAACTCAAAATATTATTAAATGCATAAAATAGTAAAAAACATCAACTTTTAATTTTTTGTGGCTTTTGGAACATTTAAAAAAAAAACTTGAATTAATGTGAGAAGATTAAAACAAAGGCCTAAAGGAAGCCAGCCATTGGTTATCTAAAGGAACAGTTTGTACAAAGAATGTGAACATGCCTGATGCTTAAGGAATAGCATGGAGGCCAGTGTGGCTGGAGAAGAAATGAAAAGGAATGGTAGGTGAGGCTGAAGAGGTGGCTGGGGGCCATATCATCTAGGCTTTACAGGCCATGCTAAAGACTTCCACTTTTATTCTAAGTGTGATGGGGTTGTGTAACAAAAGAATTTGACTGGCTTTTGTCCCTGGTTCTTTTAAACCCTAGGACAGGCTGGGTAGACTTAGGGCAAGGGCTACTTCTCCACATGTCATGGTCCACTAGCTATTTATCTTATTTTTCAGGTGGTCACCTCAAAATTGCTTGGCAATCTCCTGGTGGACTGTGATCAACACCTTGCCCCGCCCCGCCCAAGGAAGAGGAGTGTCTTTGTTATTTACTGTGGGCCCTAGGATCACACCTGAGTTTATGCTCAGAGGTGAACTTGTCAAAACCAAGTATCTGATTAGAGAATTGAGCTTTTGAGTCCAGTGATATTAGCAGGACCTCAAGGGGATAGGTGGGGGGGCTACAAACTGAGTTCAATTAAGTGACTCATGATTCAGTTGATCATACTTAATAAAAACTGAACACGAAGGCCTGGGAGAACTTCCTGGAAGAGCTTTCTGGGAGGGCAACACATCTTGAGTCCATGGGAAGAGGACATGGAATTTCTGCATTCAGGACCCTCCTAGACATCACCCTATGTCTCTTCATTGGATGGTCCTGATTCGTAATCTTTTAATAAAATTGTAATCACAAGTATAATGCTTTCTTTCTTTTCTTTTTTTTTTTTGTGGTTCCCTGGCAGGGAGAGTATAACGCTTTCTTGATCTGTGAGTAGTTCTAATGAGTTACTGAACCTGAGGGAGTCATGGGAACTTCACTAAATTTGTAACCAGTTGGTTGGAAGTGTGGGTAGCCTGGGGATCTCCCAAACTTGTGGCTGGTGAAGTGAGGGTAGTTTGATTAGAGACCATGCCCTTAATTTGTGATGTCTGTACTGACTCTGGATGGTTTGCATCAGAACTGAACTGCAGTACTTCAAGTGAGAAATCAAGAGATGACATGGTTTCTACACTGTGTAGAAAACAGACTAAAGAGACACAAGTACAGATACAGGGAGACTGGTTAAGAGGCTACTGCAGTAAATGATGGTGGATTAGATTAAGGTGGTTGTTATGCAGATGCTGAGGAATGATTTTATTTACTACGACTGTAGACCCTAATAAATTTGCTAGAGGGTTGAATTTAAAAAATTTTAATGGCTGCATAGTGGCTACAGTCTACGGCTTGGGTATGTCATGCCTGATTTATCTCATCTGCTGCTGATAGAAACCTAGGTTGTTTCTCATCCCCTTCACCCACCTGCCCCGTTACAGACAATGTTGCAATAAAGATGCTTATACCTAACTATTATACTCTTATGCAAGAATCTCTAACTACATTATTCACTGACAATAAACTTTGAACAAAACAGAATTGAGGTGCCCTCATTTTGTGAACAGACTTAATTTTGCTTCCAAGTTCAAGTATTTCTTACCATTTCCTATTTAAAGTTTCTTCTTCCCTGACCACAGAAACCTAGAAAGTTAAGAGAAAGGATTCTTAGAGGTCATGTAGTTCAGAGGTTCTCTATGTGGATGTTATAGTAGGTAATTAGAATCTCCAGGGGAATCTTTTTGAACTATAGACATTCTGCCATTCTGATATGCTCTCGGAATGTGGAGAAAGCTGGTATAGACTGTCCAGCTGGCATGTGCTATAACTGACCATGATTCAACTACCCTGAATGGCTTATTTGGTTCAATCCCTTTGTTACCTTCCTAAATGAGGAAACTGAAACATATATCACACAGTGATGGAGGAACTTGGGCCCTAATTGATTTTCAATGCTGTCAGCAATGTCTGAGCATAGCAATTTCTTCCAACCCTTGAGAATAGAAGATATGACTACCACAACTTTTATTTTTTGATAATTTATTAGACAAAAAAAGTATCCCACCTTTGTTTATTGGATTACTTATTAAAGAGATTCATCTAACCTATCTTGTAAGATGATAACTGGAATTTCTACCAAGTTATCAGAAGGAAAATATCAATTACTTGAAAACACGGACTAGTTTAACCCATTACCCCTTGACCCCAAGAATTCTTGCTACAATGCTTGGGGCTGCAGCTTTACCCCAAGATAACTTACGGATTACAGTCCTAACTTTACCCCAAAGTCTGCCATAACATATCCTGCTTTTATTATTTTTGCATTGCTCTAGTATAGCAGTGTCCAACCTTTTGGCTTCCCTGGGTCACACTGGAAGAATTGTCTTGGGCCACACTAAAAAAGACTCACACTAAAAAAGAAAAAAAAAAGGGGGTCGCAAAAAAGTCTCTTAAGTTTTAAGAATTTGTGTTGGGCTGCATTCAAAGCCATTCTGGACCAAAGGCTGGTCATGCCTGCTCTAGTATATTGATAGTCTTTGGAAACAAATGACCTTCTATTGATAGCATTTTGTTTTTTAGTAGTGGCATTTCCATTTACGAAATATGAGGGCTGTCTAAAAAGTACCCAGCCATGTAATATGAAAAATGCCAACACAGGCATTTATGGCTGAATTTTTTTCCAGACAGCCCTCATATAGTAATATTCAATCGCTGAAAATGTCAAATCCTATAAAATGTAGCATTCCTACGTGAAAAAAAGATTAAATATTGATCATCATATACATTTGTGTTACATTAGGATTAGAGATAAGTTCTGTTTAGAAATAATTCCAAGAACAGTTTTTATACTTTATTTTTACGTTGAAAGCCAGTCAGATTTGCTCCAGTCTCAGAGTGTGTTTATATAAAACTAAATGAAGGTAGCAGTGAGCTGCACTTCTTTTTCTAAATGGGAAATGGGTTGATAATAAACTCTAAGCTCTCTGACTGATTTCACTCAACTGTAATTTTGCTCTCAGTTCTAAAGAAGACACTACTAAAAGCTTAAGAATAAGATTTTCCTCATTGTTTCCAACTATACCATAACTAATAGACCAAGACTTTAAGAAAAAACCAATAAATGTTAGTTTTCCTTTCCCCTTTCAAGTTAAGAAAATCTTCTATTTCTGCTATTAGAATAAGCATGACACAGTTCCTGAAAACTGCACCGTTAGTCACTAAGTCCAAAGAGAACACACAAAGCTGGTACAATGGTTTTAATAGGCTGTTCTAGGACTTTCTCACATAACTGCTTGCTTTAATTCTTATACCAGCAAATGAGGCCTAGAAAGGTTAAGGTCAAGGAATCTACTCAAGTTTACACAGCCATTATGTGGCAGAGCAGGGATCTGAACCCAGGCGATCTGACTCTAGAACTAGTGCTGCACACATCACTAAACCCTTTACAATCTGACCTGACCTACCTGTCCTGCTTCATTTCTTGTCAATTATGACTTCCAGGAAGCATTTTCCATAATCTACCTCCAATCCAGTCACCTAATGACCATATTCATAATATCTTATAAAGTCTATCTTTGTACCTGACAAGTTGTACTTAATTACATGGTTATATGTCTTTGTCCTTAACTAACTTACAATTCCTGGAAGGTAGAAACTGTGCCTTATCTATCTTTGACTATCTGATATTCAAACACAGTATCTGACACATAGCAGAAACCCAATAGTTATTTGTTGAATAAACACACGAATGCCCACATTTTGTGCTCCTTTCTCATAGAACAACTCACTCTGTCTTAATAATATCTTTGTTCAGGCTGCTTTCTCTATCCAACAGAGCTTTCTTGCTTTTCTGACTGGCAAACTCCTAACCATTTTTGAAGACCCAGTTTAAATGACAGGGAAAAAAAAAGAAGATAATGGACTCAATTAAAAAAATCATTTTTTCTTCTTTCACACTTCCTTCCTGCCTAGAAGAATTATGTCTTCCTTTGGCCCCTACAGCATTTTTCTTGCTGAGCGCTATTGTAATTATTCCTGTTGATACTGAGTTCCTGCCAGAGACTATGCACTCCTGAGTGCAGGGACAGGTGTCCTATTTATCTTTGTATCTCCAAAGCTCAGCATCATGCCTGGTCCACAACTGACCCATAATAAATACTTGTGGAATGAATGAATGTTGAAACAACATTAAGGTACACACATTAGTTCTCATGAAGAACAACTGACCTACCATAAAACAGCTAAGGGCAATGACTTCACCTGGGGGAGTATAAGTACAGAGCTTTCAGTGCTACTTTTTGCCAGGACACTGTGAGTCTTCAAAGGAAAAAAAGGAAAAAGGGCTGAAGCTGAATGAAGTATCATCTGATGATTAATGAGGATGAACTTGATATCTAAGCTATCACAAGCAAATCTTTAAAATGGATTACAATTTAATATAACTGTCAAAGCATCTATCCAAATGTTCCTGTGGGAAAGAACATAATTGTGCTGCATTTGTGTGGAAATGCAAATAAATAAACAGGCCAGTGACTTTCACTGCTTTGTTACAGTGCCCTGAACTGAATACTAACACTTTCCTGTGACTGATAAACCTACCTCAGAAACTCTTTGCTCTGTTCCCACAGATCTTGGGTCTCTTCTTTAGTCATGTGTTTGTCCAGGTTACACACATTAGGTTTCTGGGAATATAACTTAAGGCACTGCTTCACCCAGTGCCACTGGTAACCTGGGAGGAAGGGATTTGGGATGAAAATAAATCCTATACAGAAGAATGGGTGGGAAAAAAAGGAAAGGAAGAAATTCTCCATCAGTTACTCAGGTAACATCCTTATACCCACTACTTCTGATTAACTCCCCATCTCCTTTCACAACCATGCTTCTAATGGCCTCCACACTTACAAACGTTCTCATTCCTATCCCCCAGTTTTACAGGAAGAGAGTTCCTTCAAGTTAATAAAAAGTTACAGTTTGATGAACATTAAACATCTACCACTATGCAAGTATTTCTGGCTTTCTGGGTTATTCTCAAGAGAAACAAATATTCCACAAGCATCAATTGTGTTACCCCAAAGCAAAATTTAGAACTGAAAGAGCCAAAAGTCACCCTGCAAATTTTTACCAAGTGTCATTGTTTACAGAGGTGGTAGGTGCTTCCTGCAACTCCTATTTGTGATACCTGAGTGTTCCCTTTTTGCCTTTTCTGTTTTCTGGCTAATGATTCTTTGAATTATCTCAGTTAAAATAATTGGTGGGATTTCTGCCTCCTGCCTAAACTAACAGGGAAGGATGATGGTATGTACATCTGCTCAGTTTGGCACAATACAAATACCTAAAATATGTGTGTTGAAAAGATCCTTGTGACCCTGAAAGTAATCTAACCTCATTTTTCTCCTTTGTAAAATAGGAATAACAATATTAACTAAAAACCTATGTAAACAACAATCAATTTATCAAACATCCAACAAACACACACTATGTACTTTCTTAGGAATGAGAGATAAAGAGATGAAAAACTTTGTCTTTAATGAAGTACCCGGACAGTAGAGACAGTTATACAGGTAATGCTTTTTAAAAGCCTGGCTATGAGAGGAAACAAAGCCCGAGGAGTAGTCAAAGAAAAATAGAGAAATAGGGGGAGAACTTATGGCTTTTAGGATTTAAAAAGATCTAAGCATGTTTATATATTGAGGAAAGAGTAAGCAGAGAGGAACTGGTTGAAAATAGAAGAACAGAAAGGAACAGAGCAAGGTCTTAAAAGCTGGAAGAGGTGAAAGAAGGTGGGACCAAAAAAGGTGAAGGGACTGGCTGTAAACTGAAGGAACTCCTGAAATGGGAGGACAGAAATGAGAACATTTGCTTCCAAATGTGGAGGCCACTTTTGCATTTCATGTATCAGTAAAATTCTCCAAATAATGTAGGACAGTGAAAGGACTGTCAATATTTTGAAAGAAAAAAAGATATGAAAACCCTGACAATCTACCATCAGCTATCACCAATTATTTCACAAAATAAAGATTATAACACCCTCAAAAATATCAGATTAAAGGAAGAATATCTCTGATCTAGTCCATGCTTGAACAATGACAGGACATGTAATACCTTTTCAGGCAGTGCATTCCAGACAATTGTTATCTTCCTTCTATTGAGTTAAAATCTGCCTGTTTTTAATTTTCATGTATTGGCTTTAGGTTCTGACACATAGAACAACCTCAAATTATTTTTAATTCTTCTTCGTAAATATCTCTAGCTTTATAGCTAATATTTACTGATTTTTAGTAAGGCACTGACCTAAGTACTCTACCTGTATGAGTGTACTCACATTTAATCCTCATAAAAATCCGTAATGAAGTGGGTACTATTTTAATACACATTTTACATATGAGGAAACTGAGGCCAATAGAGATTAAGAAATTTGCTCAAGGTCATAGAGTAGTAGATGGTAGAACCAGGACATGAACTCAGGTAGGCTGGTGTCAGAATCAGGTTTTAACCACCACATCCCATCCCTTCTTGTGTACAACTTTTCAAATGTTTGATGTTATTATGTCAAGTCTACTCTTCCCCAGACTTAGTTTCTGGTCTTCAGACCCATCAAACTCCTGCTCACTCTTGTAAGGACAGGTTCCAGGATTCAGAAGTAAACACAATCTTTCAAATCAAATCAGAGTATGAGGAGACTGTCATCTACCATGTTTTCGGACAATCACTTGGGGTGTTCAATCTTTTGGCTTCTCTAGGGCACACTGAAAGAATTATCTTGGGCCACACATAAAATACACTAACACCAATGATAGTTGATAAGCTTACAAAAAAAAAAAATCTCATAATATTTTAAGAATTTGTGTTGGGCCACATTCAAAGCCTTCCTGGGCCACAGGCTGGACATGCCTGTATGGTAGGGAAGACAGAATGAAGTTTCTAGGGACACAGTGAGGTACCAACTCAAATGATATGGCTTAGGTGTGAAGTCCTAGAAAACCTCAACAAGCAAGTACACCAATGTGGACAATAGAAAACCAAAGTGGGGTGGGTAACTTTGCAGTCTGAACAATCTGTTGAGAGAAGAAGGCACAGCAACACAGAAACGTGCCTTGAAAACAGGAGCTAGTGAAAAGTAAAGAGTAGTCCTCAAGAGCAAAAAATGATTGAAAGACATTGGTGATGCATGCTCTTCATTTACCCAAACTCTTGGACAGCAATGCTTTTGTATATAAAAACCATCATTCAACTGCTTCCTTTAAGACTTCAGTCATAAGACTTAAGTCTTTAGTTCTTTAACTTTTTTTGGTGCAGGTGTCGACCAAAGTTGACTGTAGGGGCTAGGTGTCCCTACATGTTTTCTGCAAGTTTTATTTGTTATTTAATTGTTTCAGGTTCATTTATAGGGTAGTTAGGAAGAAACTCAGTTAAACTGCAACTATA
Organism: Lyroderma lyra; assembly: GCA_004026885.1. NCBI lineage: Eukaryota > Metazoa > Chordata > Mammalia > Chiroptera > Megadermatidae > Lyroderma > Lyroderma lyra. The sequence continues at coordinate 174,290 of PVJL010002025.1, read as the reverse complement.
ATTGAGCCCTTGTGAAATTTGTATTTTGGCCCAAATTTTGCACAAAATTTTCAGCCCTGGCTCAAGAGGAAAAATTTTTTCTGCACCAAAAGGGTTAATACTGAACCTTTTATAGGAAGTACTAAAGCTGCTACACCTTCCTGTGTTATTAACAATTACTTTAGTGGTCATAATGTATTAAGAGCTGTAACACAGCCTTGGCCCTTAGCACAACAAAATTTGATATTTCTTTGTAGGGGTATCACTTGGTTTTAACCTGTATTTGAAATCACAAGTGCAATGTTAACTTTATGTTCTCTAGAAACAAACAGGATGATAGTAATAAGCTTATTTGACCAAATAAGGCATTTCTGTATTTTTAAAATAGTTCATAATAATTCCTATTATTAAAGTATTAATATTATTTTAAAGTATATATTTTAAATATTAAAAATTTATATTACTATTAAATAATTACAATGGCTCCCATAATCCTGAGAAAACATTACCTCCTCTTCATTATCTTAATTTATCTGTAAAGTGAGCTACCTAACATCTCTAAAATTCAACAATTCTAGATTATCTAGTCTATTAGAAGTTTTGACCTCATTGACTGTAATTGATTTTTCAATGTTCAGCCTTGATGATAGGAAAAAATTTTAAGTTGCTGTTATGCCATTTGAGAATGTAGGGATTTTGTGACTTAAGTGGTCATTATTAATTATTCTATTATCCCAAATTATTCTTCTGCTAGAGCAGGTGTTCAGAGAATTGTGGCACGGAGCCCAGAGTCAATGTCCCAGTTTTTTATTTGTACCTGGTGTGCCACTTTCTGTAATATATGCAGGCCCTACTGACTCCTGTTCTATCCTTTGGGGGTGCTAAATAAATCTAGATCTTAGATGAAACAGAATTTAGGAGGGGTTTAGGAGTAAAACATTTCTGTGTATTTACTTTTCTTCTTTGTCTATTTACTAGCTTACAACTCCTCCTCTGAAATTAGACAAATGATTGATTTTCCCTTCTGACGTCAGTGGCACTTACCAGGATAGCCTTCAAGTCCATAGGCTCGCCATTTGCTGATTGGCTGAAGTCCTGCTCTATGTGCATTGTGGTCGCTGACTGAGGACACACTTAGCTGAGATCTGACCACCTGGCAGAAAGGAAACAGAAGTCAGAGGGCTAAAGCTATTTTACAGGTCAATTCTGAGAACCTCAAATCTCTAAAGACAATTCTGGTGTGGGGCAAGGTTAGGAGTTGTTAGTCTGGGGTCCTAAACTTAGTTCTAGCACTTACTTGATGTTAAGACTTAGATAATTCACCTAACTTTTTTTTGGGGGGGGGTGGGGGTGGGGGTAGTTCCCTGGCTGGGCATCAAACCCAGGCTACGTTGTTGAGAGTGTCAAAGCCTAGCCACTACACCACCAGGGAACCCCCCATCACCTAACTTCTTAGAGCCTCAGTTTCCTTATCTATATATTAACAAAACTAAAGAGTTATATAAAAGTAAGGTAAGTAGTAATGAGAAGCAGGCTGATTTTGGCCTTCAAGATTATTTTTTTCCTATGATCCATACCTCTGTGATTTCTTATAGGACTCTGATCATGAAAGCTATTTGGTGTACTGAAATATGCTGACTTAACATGCTGTTTACTTTCATTAGGACTAATATCAATACTTCTGAGGCACCTGTATAGAGTTGGTGTTTAAATAGAGCTATGAAGAATACCAAGTTGGGGAAGAGCGTGAGAGAATGGAAAGTGTTCTAACTATATAGAAGAAAAATGTACCAATAAAACAATGGGAATCCTGTTTTCTAAAAGTATAATATTTGGTCTATTTCAGCTGAAACTTCAAACTGAAACTCAGAACTTGCTGCTTTTGTTAATTAATTAATTAGGAATTGAGTTTTTCAGGTGCTCATAAGGTTTTCTTTGCAGGTAAGAGCATCTTATGGATGGCTCAATTAATTGGTTACGAGATCCAATATTCAGTCACTAAAGTAAGGACATTTAGAGAAAAAACTTTATTTTTAGGGTCTGGCTTGCCTTAGACTACATCAAATGTTCAAAGAGATATGATCTCTTATTAACTTTGCCAAGTAGGGAGATTTCCACACAAAATACCCATAAATGGCTGGTGTAAAACCAGGCCATATGTTAATATATAGAAAGCCTCATGCGGCCATCTGTAAACAATTCGACGGGCAAATTAAGCGTTTAGGTATCCTCAGTGTTAAAGTGATTGTAAAGAAAATATATACAATACGCTATAGCTGTGATTCTCTCTGTGTCCCCTGCCCGCTCTCATGTTACTTTTGCTAACTTTCATGGGGAAAGGTAGAAACAATGTATGGCGCTTGGATTTGTTTGCCCTGTACTTTCAACTTGGAGTGAATACTCAGAATCTTTCAATGACCTCCTTCTAGAAGGCCCAGAGAAGACAGGGACCAGCTATATGAACAAAAGCTTAACTAAAAACTCTGACCCCTGAAAGTTCTGGGATTACTCTAGTAGTTGATTTTTTTTTTTTTTGGGGGGGGGGGTAATTTCCCTGGCTGGGAATCGAACCCATGCAAATGGGCAGTTAATGGAAATAATTAATACCAATTCCAAGACATTTTTTGACCAAGGGCGCAGCCACGAACGGCCTCAAGGAGAAACGGGCCAGAACTCTTCATCGCCAAAATGTGACGTTTCGTGGGCCGTTCAACTCCGCGCCCATGGAGGGCGAGGATCACTCAATATCAGTCTGGAAGCGAGAAGGACATTAAAACCCGTTCAAGAAACAAGGCAGCATACGGGGAGGCGCGCGCCGCTCCTCTCTCCGTACCTTGTGGGCACCCGGCCCAGTGCCGCGAGCAGCGTGGGCCGCCGAGAAATCGATGACCCCTCCCAGGTCTGCAGACCCGGGGCGGCTCTGCCGGTAGAAGCGGAAAAGCTTCCGAAAGGCGTCCTCTCCCGGCTCTGTGGCCAGCGTAGACACAGAGTTCACGGCCGCCGCCATCTTCCCCATCTCGCAGCCCTGCCTCCTCTCACCCGGAAGCAGATTCCCGCGCTACGGTTCCGACAGGTGTTTCCGGGGTCGCGAGTTTAGGTCACGGGGTTAAGGTGTCCCTCAATCTAAAGATGGCGGCTTCCGCGGTGAGGGGCGCTATGTCTCTGCGGGCTAGTACTGGCCGGCGCATTGCTTTTGTCAGAAAAATTCCCTGGACTGCGGCCTCCAGTGAGTGAAGAAGTGGCAGGGGCGGTAGTTTTAGGTCCAGGGGATTCTCGGTAGCTCTGCTTTCTGTGGAGCTTTAAGGCAGCGTGGCGGCTGCATTCCGAGGCTGAGTTTGCTCCCGAACTCACCAATGAGCAGAAAGAAATTTTGTTTGCAATTAACTGCTTAGGGGTGTCACGGTCTTCTCCCTTTCGGGGTGATTTGGTGGAAGAGTTTATAACTTGGAAACTTTAAAATTTATCATTTAGAAGCGATGATTTTGATTGCAGTATGGAGGATGAATTCTAAGTGGCAAGATTGGAGGCGAGGAGAACTAAAATGCAGTTTCAGTAATTTAGTTCAAAGGTGAAGACCTGAACTAGGGTAGTGGTAAGAGCGAGGTCACATGCATTTATGTTCAAACAAAATCGACAGCTTTTTGTGATGGCTTGCTTTAAAGGGCGGGAGAGCACAGAATGAGAGAAAGGGAAGAATGACTTCCAGGTTTTTACTGTTTGTGAATTTCGTGGTTAGAATGTAGGAGAAGCAGGTCGAAAGACGATGTGTTGAGTTTGAGAAACCTGCGTGGGCGCCAGTCAGGCACTTGGATGGAGGAGGTTGTGCATCATTGATTGATAAGTGCACTCTGAAACCCTACTGCTTGGGTTAGAATTCCAACCCAGTCATTTAGTTGTGTAGCCTAAGGGAAGGTATTTTGGGGAAAGGGCTCACGCTGTGCTTCTATTTCATCATCTATAAAATGGAGTCAGTAACACCTCATAGGATTAAGTTTATATGTAGACTGCTTAGACTTGTGCTAGATACAGATTAAGTACTCAGTGAATGATAATTTTTTTTAAACAATTTTATGTTTTATTTTATTTTTTTGTAGTATGTGGGTAGTTCCCTCGCTGGGAATTGTACCCAGGCCGTCAGCGTTGACAGCGCCAGCGCCGAAGCCTAAAGCCACTACACCACCAGGGAACTCCCTGAATGATAATTATTTTTATGATTACTAAAACTGAAGCTCATGCGAGAGGCCTAGGCTGGAGATAGAGGGTTGGGAGTAATCAATACTGAAATCTCTCACCAACTTTAACTTTTGTCAGCTGTTGTTTTGAGACAAGGTTTTTACATTTTGGTAGGCAATTTTACAATTTACATTTGCTTATGGTCACAAAGAGCTAACAGTTGATTTGAATTATACAATTCTGATGTTCATGGCCCCCTAAATACATTCTTAACTGTACTCTTGTCATTTTTTGTGGCCCAGATGTGATAGTAAGATGGGAAATAGATTAATTTGTGTCCCACTTTCTCAATATGTGAGGGATGAAGACCAAGCTTGGTAAAATCTTGCTTAGGCCCTGTGAAACTTTGTGGAAAGGTTGAGGGGTTTCTCCAGCATCTTGCAGATGCAAGCACCAAGAACAATGCCTATCATCTAAAGATACTCCTTAAATTTGCTTAATGAATGAATGAACTGAGGGAGATTGTTTTCAAGTTGAGTGTTATACAGACTTTTTTGAAGGGTTTTAAAACAAGCCCATATGGTCTGGAATCTTGATTTGACCTATTTTGTTTAACCTCTAGTAACATATTATGTAAGACCCTGATCTTGCCAACTGGTTCGACTATTACAGCTCTTTAGAACTTTAGTCACTGTGGGTTGTTGAAGGATTACTAGACATTTATTCATTTAGCACATATGACCTATCACTTACTGTAGACACAGTGGACTTAACACTCAGGGAGCTTACACTGATGGGGGTGGGGAGACTACAAACTACAAATATAGGTACTTGTTGAACCAATGAGGTTAAATGAACTAGGGGAAATAAGTGATATGAAATGTAATCAATGGATGTACAAGCACTGCAGTTCAGAAGAGAAGATCATTGAGTTTTTGATCTTTTAAGATTATCCACTGTTCATCGTTGAGGCCTCATTGGGTTAGTACCTTATCTTGTATTACTGTAGAAGCCCAATAAAATAATATATTCAGTGGATGTATTTGGCCTGGGTCTTGATGGATAGTTATAGTTTAGACAGGAGGAGATAAGATTCCTGACATGTCATGGAGAGAGAAAGATGTGCAAAGATGGGACTCCACAGTGTGGATACACAGAATTTCATTTTTTTGTACTGGAGAGTAACTATGGGCCAGCAAGGGGAAATAAGGCAGGAAGAGTAGATAAGGTCAACAAATTTTAGAAAACCAACCATTTAACCTAGTGCAAACTCTTAATTATGAAAGGCAAGTAAATTGAGATTTTATTTGGAAGTCTCTAATACGGCTAGCAACATTGTTTTGTAATTGTCTGTCTTCTGTGTCATCTTCTCATAGGGATTATAATCTTTGCATCTAGTGCAGTACCTGGTCTGATGAAGACTACAGTCAGCTCAGCAATTTATCTGTCCACATCCCTACCCCATTACCTCCTCAAATCCAGAACATTATAGTTTTATAGTCAATATTATAGCTGGCTCCTAAGTATTAAGGCTTCAGGAAATGCAAAGTAGCTCTTGTTCACAAGGAGCTTGGGGACTCTAGAACCCCTTTTGGTTTCAATATACATTCTAGAATGGAGGCTACAAAATGCATTAACTACTTTTAATATATTTTCTCCTTCCTATACAGGTGAGCTGAGAGAACACTTTGCACAATTTGGCCATATACGAAAATGCACTGTACCTTTTGTGAGTATTATTTTTTAAGAAAGTATCAGTGTTATCCTCTAATTTTTGATATATTTGTCAAAGCATATCATCTTACCTGAATGTTTAATGGAGTAAAGCTGTTGATAAAATAATGGATAATACTGATTAAAAAGTTAAAAAAAAAAAAAACAAAACCAAAAAACCCTTATCCTAAGCCAGGGTGTCCAATCTTTTGGCTTCCCTGGGCCACACTGAGAGAAGAATTGTCTTGGGCCACACATAAAATACACCTACACTAATGACAGCTAATGAGCTTAAAAAAAAAAAAAAAAAAAGGGGTGATGGAAAGTCACAGTAGATGGTGAAATTATTATACAACAATTTGACAATGCACTGTGGAATTGTATGCCTGAAACCTATGTAAATCTTGCTAACAGATGTCACCCCAAAAAGTCCATCAATAAAAATGAATTAAAAAAAAAAATCTCAATGTTTTAAGAAAGTTTATGAATTTGTGTTGGGCCACATTCAAAGCCATCCTGGGCCATGGGTTGGACAAGCTTGTCTTAGGCATTTGTATTAGTTTTTTTTTTTTTTTTTTTTTTTAATGAAAATAAAGTTTTATTGGAACACAACCATACTGCTTTATTTATATACTGTCTATGGCTGTTTTCACACTTGTATACAGGGTCTGGAAAAATAACGCCCCTTTTTCATGAGCTGGTAATGGATACCAGATCTTATATTACAAAATCATAAGCATGTAATTCTGTAACAGACAATATCACACTTAAGCACACTTTAGTTACATTTTAGGTAAAATGCTCTAAAGTATTAGTTTTTTTATTATTGCATAACAAATTGCCACAAACTTAATGGCTCAAAACAACATACATATAGTATCTCAGAGTTTCTGCATATCAGGGGTCTTGGCATGCTTAGTTGTGTCCTCTGCTCAGCTATGGCCTTCATGTCATCAAAGGTGGAACTGAGAAAGACTTGTTTTCCAAGCTCTGATAGGTTGTTGGCAGAATTTGTCTTTCAACTTTAGAACTGAGGTATCTGTCTTCTTGTTGGCTTTCAGCTGAAGGCTGCTCTCAGATCCTAGGGACTACCTGCAGTTCCTTGTTACCTGGCTTCTCTGTAGCCTATTTCCCAGCATGGCGGCTGGCTTTCTCAGAGTCAGCAAGGCTATTTCTTCATTCTGCTAAGACAGTCTTCTAACGCAGTCATGGGAGTGACACCCCAACACCATTGCCATGTAACCTGATCAGGGGAGCAGTAGCCCATCACTTTTGCCATATTCTTTTGGTTAAAAGCATGTCACAGGTCCCTCCCACAGGGGATTATACAGGGGTAACATGGTGGGACATGTGGAGATCACATGTAATTTTACAATTCTGCCTACTACAGTATTACAATAAAGACCTGATAGTATAGTTTTATCATAAAAGTAATTGGCAGAGAGTATGTGTTTTAACCTTTATCTTAAGTGCTTTTTAAAAATGTTTTCATGTTTCAATGTAATATGATTTCTCATGAGGATTTAGAAATCAGTCTATAATTTGTTCTGCTTTATCCTGGGCTGTATTTTCTGTGGGCTTTCCAGAATTACTGGTGTTTGTGGGGATGTCATGTGAATACACAGTTTACACATACTTCACTAAAAGTACTCCATGGCACTGAAAAGGCTGTGGTAAAATATCAACCTAAATTAAGTTCTTAACTCTTTTAATGCTATGTGCCTTACAAAATCTACATAACACAGTCCTCACTTTTAGAGCTATGAAGGTGTAAGAGGGAAACAGGCACTCAAATTTTCAAGTTTAACTGGACCTTCATTTTTGAAGGGTAGTTTGGCAAAAATGTATCAAAATTAATAATTTGCATTTGCTTTGCTTTTAGCATTTCCATTTCTAGGAATTTATTCTACAGAAATATGTGGTCAGAATGTTGAAAGCAGCTTGTTTAATAATACTGTAACTGGAAAGAACCTAAGTGTACATTAGGGATTGAGTAAATAGATATTAACTCATTGACACAATGGAATTTTGTACGGTTGATTAAAAGAATGAGGCATGTGTATTATAGACATGAACATGTTTTTACAAGCTTAAAAACTAAAATTTTACAGAGTATGAAATTTTTATTTCTTGAAGTTTCTATAAAAGAAATTAACAGATTTTTCTTGGTTACCATTTCCCTCTTAATAGTATAAACAAAGTAATTTAGGACCTGGAGTTAATAGATCTTAGATTTAAACAAAAAGCGGCTTTGATTCTTGGTAGAACTAAATAAAATGGAACAGGAAAAAAATTAGTTTCTAGTTAAACTCATTGTATTTTAGAAATCCAGGTTCCTATCTTAAGATATAGCATATCTAAGTTTTAACACAGATTTTTTTAAGGCCTTTACTTACAGAAATGATCATATGGAGGTAGAGGTTAGTGCTTTAGAAATTGTCCTGTTTATCTGAGGTAAAGAGTGAATCACTGGGACATTACTAGAAACTTTTCCTGTGTTTTAGGTTAATGTATGTACAAAGTTGCCTTTGAAGTATGGGGATCATTTCTAAGAATTTTGTTTTTTGGGGGCGGAGCACAACATAAATTCGTAGTAAGATTGGTGATGTACATTGAGTGAATAGGGACATCTTGGTATCTTTTACCTAGTAGAGGGGGTGGGGGCAGAGTGTATCCAGGCGCATTTAATCTTTTCCACATGGGCTGATGTATAGGTTGAATGATAAGCACTCTGCCTTTTTTCACAAAGAAAAGTAGCAAAATTGTTTAAACCACAAAATCTGGAACTAGGTAAATAAGAGTAATTATTTTTTCTTTTTTTCTGTTTTTCATTAGGAGCCTGGATATGGTAGTGGCAATGAGGGTGATTGGTCTCAGAAATGGCCAGAAGTACAACTAGGTTTTGAAGCTTAATACAGGGTCTGACAAAAGTAACGCTGGACCCTACACATCAGTGTCTCGCATGAGACAGACAGCAATTTGAAAATTTCACCTAAAGTGTCATATAGTGTGCTTGAGTGTGATATTGTTAGGTTATAGAATTACATGCTTATGATTTTGTAATAAAAGATTTGGTATAGATTACCAGCTCCTAAAAAGAGGGCATTATTTGTGCCAGACCCTGTATTCTAGTTTCTAGAAGTGAGGAAGTTAGTTCTCTATGTGATCACAATTTCCCCTGACTATTGCCGTTAGTGTGTTTTGTATCTAGAGTAACACAGAAAGCTCATTCCAGTATTTTACTGCTCCAATGGCAGCAAAAAAGCAGAGAATGTTAAGATTAACATAGGGATTAAGTTTTGGGTAACTACTGCTGAATAAGCACTAAAGCAAGATTTTAGACATATATTAAAATGTCTATTATTCCATTTTGGCAGATGAAAAAGTTGGTAGTTTGATTGGAGCTCATGAAAACTTTCTCAAGTTCATGATTAATGTTATCCTAAATTTTGAATTTTTAGGACAAAGAGACTGGCTTTCACAGAGGTATGGGTTGGGTTCATTTTTCTTCAGAAGAAGAACTTCAGAATGCACTACAACAGGATAATCATGTTATTGATGGAGTAAAGGTAAATATTTTTCTACATATCATGAACTTTCTGTACATCAATTAAGTATGTCAGAAGTGTGGACTGACAGGGACTTAAGGAGATTTGTAATGGAAGCTGCCTTAATGTTTGTTGAAGTATGGTGGTGGTAGAGTGCCCAGTTCTAAAAGGTCGGGGGAGGGAAGTACAGGAAGACCCTGTTTGTGACGGTTAACATGCGTATGTAACACGAACAGTGGAAACAGCAGTCTACTTTTACAAGTCAGGGAGATGGGTTGAAATCCTGGCTTTTCCACTTACTATGTGATCTTTCTTGGATCAAACTGATTTAAAATTTTTGATTTAAGTTCAGGGAGTCTTACGAACAAAGAACAAACTCTTGACTTACTGGTGCTGACTCCTGAATAGAAAGATAGTCTTAAAGTGGCAATTTTCAGTTTTAATGTTTTTGTAGACATTGCCTTTCTTTAAGTGCTTATTTGATTTTTCTCAGCTCCATGTTCAACCTCAAAGACCGAAAGTTTTGCAAGGGGATCAAACATCTGATGAAGAGAAAGGTTTCTGAGACTATTACTGTATATTAAATAAACAAAACTGAAAACTTTGTCTAAATGTTTTTATTTGAAACAAATAGTTGCACCAAGCAAGAGCTTCTCCTCCCCACTCCAAATAAAACAGAACACAGTAGGGACAAACTTCATTTGGCAGGACAGTTCTAATAAGTGAACATCCTTCTCACTGTGGTCATTCTTACACAAAGTATTAACCCCAAAGTACTAAGGTCACACAAAAGGAAGTGGTCTTAATTTCATGAGTGGGGCAGTATATTCTATAAATGCCAAAAGGTGGGAGAACCACAAACACAACCCACTCTTAAAAAAAACTAAATAGTTCAAAGTAGAATTTTTCCATACCCCCCTTTCTCCCGTAATAAAAAGTAGCGCTGGGGTCTGACACCCAGATTTGGTTTTTATCCTGACCATTTATAAAGTGTTTCCCCATATGACTTGCATCATTAGGGTTATGGGTAATAGTCCATTCACTCTGAAGAGAGGTTTATCTACTCCTTCCTCCTCTTCTTGCCTTCATGTTCGTGTTCCTTGGGGCGGCTGCTATCTGACGGTCTTTTAGAGCCACCATGCTGTTTGGCTTCTTCCAAAAACTTGTCCAAACCAAAAGGATCTTCCTCAAACTGAACTGGTCCTTCCCGACCTCTCTGCCTACGGTCTGAACCAGAAAACTCCTTATCGGGAACAAATCTAGGGAAAAAGAGAAAGGACTATGAAGTACTTTGTTTTCACTGGTGCAGATATTGAAACTGAAATGTCTTCCTTTGTACCTGTTGGTCTTTATTCTGGCTTCTAGGTCATCGCCATACATATCCTTGTCCAGATTTTTACTGGGCCTGTAAATATTCTGGGCCATATCTTTACCACCTCTCCAGGCTTGATCATAAACATTGTAAATTTCATCTTCTCCACCTGCAAAACCACTGTCCATACCCTGTGGAAAAACAGAGGGCATTAACAATATATATATATATATTTTTTTAAACAATATATTATTAAAAGTTGAATCTGACTACATTCAGGTGAAGAGTAAACCCTTGCTCATTTATAGCTTACATTTTCAACCTGAATGGCAGATTAAAAAGATCTCCAAGAAAAACCACAAAGTCTGTCAACTTTTGTTCTTGTCCCTTTTGGGCTCTTAAGAGTAAATACGGTACTTATTAACAAGTATGACAACTTTAGTGACCTGTCATTAACATTGGGGAATGCTAGTATAAGCAGGTACCTGACGATTTCCATTTGTATAGACATAGTGGCAAGAAGATGAAAGAACTGTAAAGCATTTATCTGATCCATTTAGATATATTCCTTAACCCTACCAGACCGCTGTACCGATTTTTCGGTCTTTTCCGAATCTGCCGCTATTCTGCTGGACCTAATTTTCGGTACTTTGCCTAGTACGTGAAAAAAATGAAAGGTAGACCTATTTTCTACAATGTCTCCAAGTTCCATCTTACTCTAACCACTTATTTGCATGGAACTAACATTTTTCTAGATCATGTTGGTTTTTTCTCTTTAATGCTCAAGAGCCCAGGTATAGGGGACAGTTAGGTTCAGGGCCTCAGGTCTGGTAGGATTAACTGCCGGAGAACATCACCATTATAGCATGAGATAACAAGGCTCTCAAAGAAAATCTTAAGTGAACAACAAACAATAAACTTGTTTCATATAATTGGGATGGTTCATTAATACAGGGATGTGCCTTTTAAGAAAAATTTTCATTACAACTTTTAAGTGGTTCAGGTTTAAGCTTGTAAGAGGTGAACACAAACTTTGGAGTCCAGACACCCCATGTTTGAATCTTAGTTCCATCAATTATTAGCCAAACCTCTATGTGTCAAAATTTTTTCATCTTTAAATAGAGGTAATGATAGTATGAATTCATAGGGTTTTTGTAACGATTAAGTGAGATAATATAAAAAAAGCACCCAGTAAGTTATTAACTGTAAGAGCTTATTCAAATGCTACCTTCAGATTTTCCTAAAACTGCTAAGTCATAATTGACTTTCCCCTCTATATCCCAGTAGAATTTTATATTTCTATATTCTTACCACAGTCTGCTGTGTCTTTATTTATATACATATATCTGTTGTTTTCAGTAGACTTGAGGGTTCCTGAGGGCAAAGGCAAATCTATCTTTGATCTCACTGACTTAGGTGCAGTAAATATCAATGTTGGGTGAATTAAAACACAAAGGTACTTCCTTCAGGCCTAATGTGTCCTAGCTAGTTAATGATAACTGGTACTAGAAATTCGATTTCCTGACTAGTATTTTAATTTAGTATTACAGTTTCCTTTTTAAAGAGCCCTAGTTTATATGGTTCGATAGCATTAAAACTTTTTTCAAAGATAAACAAAAACTAACCCAAGAGAGACTTTTGTAGGATACTTGGCTCTACTTTAGAAATAAAAGAATGACATACCAGAATGAAGTTTTATAACCTAATTTCTTTCATTTTTCTACCACTGTCTCAAATCTTAGCCAACTGTTAAAAGAGGTAAAAATCAGAGCTGTTTTATTTTGTCTCTTAAGTTACAAAATGCAACTTTTTTTTTTTTTGTAACCATGCTAGCATACCTTAAGCTGATGCAAATCTATGATAAGTTAATTTTCTTTTCCCTGAGGATCCGTACTCATATCAACACTTAACATAACCGGTTTCTATTGTACCTTCGATTGGTTGAACAGCCTTTGGTCATACTGAACTTCATTGGAAGTCCGAGGATTGGGCACACCAAGAGCAATGACCTCACTGATATCTCGATTTTCATTTCTCTGCAGTTTTGACCTGTTTTGAAATACAATGTCACTAACTGAAAACTCTTCACAAACAAGCTGAAATTCAATTTAAAAATACAACCAATCTCAGAAACAAAGAAAATGAGTATGTTCTGTTAACATCTTGTGAAAATATATTCCCTGATAATACATAATTGGGTTGGCAGCCCTTGCAGCATTTCAAATACATGATTATTAGAAGAGGTGGGGTTTTATAAGTAGGCCCTCCTGTTAGCTGAAAAGAACTGCCAAGAGACTGATTCTTGACACGGAAATCTTTAATAATGCAATCACCTTACAACGAATGCTGAGATAGGTAATTGCTATGGTCTATATTTCTATTATATAAGGATGAGGGGGCTGGATACAAATTAGATATATCATATGAATCATTTCAATATGCTAGAATCAGTTTTTCTTTTTTTAACCTAATGAAATTTTGTAATTTTATCGTATTAGAATTTTGAGGAAAATATGTCAATGACTAGATTACTCAGTGTGATTTTTGACAGATTAATTAAATTCCCCTGCTGTTTCAGTACATACGCAACCTGCATCACAATGAAACCATGGTAACCGTCATAATTTATTTTAGTAGGAACTCAGGTCTTCAAATGTTTTCTACAGACAACATTGGATGACTCCAATCAGAAGTTTACGGCTTTTTATGTTATCATTTCTTATAGCCACTTTCCTGGTTTTAAGGGCCCAATTTATCTACAGAGCCATTTTGATTTTTATAGCTTAGGAATGTCAGACCAAAAGTGTTTTTAACTGCATAATTTCACATTTCATTCCTTTTTCTTCTATACTGTACATTTACCCACAGCTCTAAATTCACGTTTTCTGCTTCGCTGTAACTTCACTTATCCAAGGAGATGAAATATGCCATTAAACAACAAAGAACACCATTAGGAATCTTTTTCACATTCAAGATATGAATTGAAAAAATGGATTTTATCAGCTCACAGAATGATGAAAGCATGGAAAACTGCTTCTTTGGCAACAAAAATGTTTTATATTTGCATTTAACTCTCATTCAGAATTTCACCTCCATATTATAGCATTTCCCCAACTGTTCAATTTTGGTCCTCAACCTTGGGTGAACCACAATCTTCTCCAATCCCTACTTTATTCCAAGTCCCCATACATGTATTTAGTTTGTTCTCCACAAGTCTGTACTTAAGAGTGCTTTGTCTGTATGTCAACTATTATTTTAATTAAAAAAAAAGTGATCTGTCAATTTTCCCCAAGTCATTTTATGTAATAGCTCTAAATTTTAAGTGAACTACTCATGAGAAGAAGCTGATTTTTACTTCTTATAAAACTTGTTTTTCTCCCGCATTGTACTCTGCACATAAAAGGATCTCAGTAAGGTTATCACAGTTTATTTCTTGTCTAGAGGAACAGGCACATAACTCTGTCTTGCCATTTGAAATTGGAAGAGAACAGACCAGAATAGTTCTATCCACCACTGTCCTTTCACAAACATGATCTGAATTTCATTTTCTATATCCCGATCATTCTCAATTCTAGCTGATTCTACAAGGTGATGTAAGAAAAGATTACTTCCAGGGATAGTCAATAATTTTGCTAAGACAGTTAAGTGCAAGAAAGTAAGTGATTTATTAAGTTATCCAACTAAATAGGAAACGGAGAGAAGCAAACCTGATCTTAGTGGATGAAACCTCCTCTCTTAAAAGGTCCACAAAGGCCAGTCTTCATAATTGGTATTTATCTCAAATAGCACCTACCGCTTATCAGGAGCTGCCCTGGAAAGATTGCGGTCATGCTGTCTCTCTTTTCGCCTGTCATGCCGGATTTCATCCCTCTCACGTGCCTCCCCATCCTCTGTGTGGACAGAGTTGAAAATTACTTCTTCACTGTATTACCCATTAATACTTTGAATAAGACAATAATCTTTAACCTTAAACAGAAAATTCCATGAACTTCTTTGTAGTTCCAGTCAGCCCTTTAAACCTTACTTGTAATTAACTTAAATCCAATAGTATTGGTTTAATTTTTGAGTGTGAATTCCAGACTCATGCATACAGCTTAAGTCTTTAGGGATAAAGTGTACTGATGTTTTTAACTTACTTTGAAATGCATCAATATAGTACGGTGGATTGAAAGATGATGGAAAAAGACATGGCAGAAATGTGATAAAGCAAATTTAGCTATATTCTTAAAAAAATGCTAACTGTAGAATCTAGGTGGTAGGAATATGGGTGTTCATTGTACAAGTCAACTTTTCTACATGTTCTAAAATTTTCATAATAAATTATCAGAAAAGAGGAATTATGCATAGGTTAACCCTTATATATTATATTCAGAGGTTGCCTTTGAATAAAGAACCTTTTGGCTCTTGGAGCCATTTTCCTGCTCAAGCCCGCTCCTACATCTTAGGAATGTACTTTCCTTTTTAAAAAAGTATTTCTTTGTTTCATTTTATTTTCCTTTCAATAAACTGGTTCTTGGTTTCACCTCTAAAAACAAAAACAAAACAACCTTTCGCTTGTATCTTGATCTGTTATGTTTATGTCTAACTTCATTTTCTCTCCCCTCTCCAGTCTAAAGGAATAGTGTGGTCAAGAGCATGAGCTTTGGAGCCAGTCTGTCTAGATTCAAATTCTGTTTCTATGACAGATTAGCAATGTGACCATGGGCAGGTTACTTGATCACTTTGAGCCTTAGTTCCTTCTCTGTAAAAACAGTGACAATAATAGTACTACAGCATCTATGTTAAAGGGCTCAGAGTGGTACCTGCCATAAGCACTCAATAGTTTTTATTAATATATGGCAACAGCTTTATCAAGAATTTAATTCACTGTCAAGAACCATTCTGTTGCTTTTTTCCAATCAGTTTAGAGAACTTAGATATAGAAAAGTTTTACTTCTAATTACCTTCAGTGTATAGCAGGCAGGTAATTATAACTTGCCTCATTAAGTCATTCATACACGATTCAAGGAACTGAATCACTACTTATAACCATGGTTACTGCCTTATAGCTGAACTCTAGACTCCTATAACCAACTGCCTGCTCAACACCACCATTTTTAAACTAACATATCCACAACTAAACTCCCAACCTTTCCCTCTCAAACCTCTTTATCCTGCAGTCTTCCCAATATTGGTAAATGGCAAGTCAATCCTTCCCAATTGCTCAGATCAAAAGTTCTGGAGTCATTCTTGATTCCTCCATTTCTCTTGTACTTCAATCTAACCCGTAAGCAAATTTTGTCAGCTCTGCCTCCAAAATACATTCAGTATCTGACTGTTTTCCCTACCTCATTATCATCTCTCCTCTGGATTATTTCAACAGCCTTCCAAATGGTTTCCCTGCCCATTCCACAGCCTTCTAATCCATGTCGTATTAAGTCACTCTGCTCAAAACCGTTCAATTGCTTCCCTTGTTACTTGAAGTAAAAGCCACATCCTAGCAGTGGCTAAAAGGACACTCATCATCTGGACACCACTACTCCTATTTGCCCTAACTACTCTGACACCTCATCTACTACTTTCCTTTCTCATTCCAATCCAGCCATACTGATCTCTCTGCTTTAACCTTGGATATACCAGGCATATTTCCAACTCAGGGCTTTTGCACTTGCTGTTCCTTCTATCTGGGATGCTCTTCTCCAGATACCCACAATCCTCAATTCCATACTTCCTTTAAGTTTTTATGCTAATAATACCATTTCAGAAGTGGTACCTCCTCTAACCACACTCTCCTTCTGGTACTTTTATCCCACTTCCCTGTTTTATTTTCTTCCATAGTGATTATTACCTTCTAATATACTACATGATTAACTTTTGGTCTATCTGCACTCCCTAGAATGTTCATTGCTATACACCCCTCACTTGTCTAGCAGAAAACCTTGTGTCTAGAAGAGAATCTTGAACATAGCAAGTGTTCAATATAAACTGAATGAATGAATAAAATGGTATTATACTAGTCTAGGACTTATTAATGAAACAAAACCCACCCTCACAATTTTCTTGAATTAGAATTACTCTTCTCACTCTAATTAATAAACCAATGTAGATCACTAAACAAAGCCAGAGAAAAAATATAAACAGATTTCATGATTAGAGGTGTATTAGCTTACAACATAGAAAAATTCTGGATTGTTTTACCATGTGAGGGAGCTGAATTATTCAGTTGGAGACCTCATTTCTCTTGTTTCAATAATAATAAACAAGAGAAAATCAAGCCTATCATTTGAGTAATATGAGTGTCTTAAAATATGAGTGGTTCAGAACTTTAAAAACCTCCAGTGCAGTCCCATAGTGAAGGCCTGCATTTATTTTCTGCTGCTTCAGCTTAAGAGGACAGAAGTTTCTCTTTCATTTCTACATTACTTATGACATAGCTATATTTTTTTCTACATATGTGCTACTTTTGTATGCAGTAAAAGACAATAGAGGTTTTTCTAAAATGAGATATATACTGTTTACAAAGTAAATTCAATTCAGTATATGTGCTGCCGACGTGAGCATATAAATTCAATTCAGTAATAAGAATGTCATACCTTTTTCTACATGGGTTTTGATCCCAGCTCTTCTCTCCCTGGCTTTCTGGGCCATTTCTCTAAGTTTCTCTTCATGTTTCTCCTTTTCTTTTTGAGCCATCTTTCTCTCCACTTGAGCACGCATTTCCACAGCTTCACGAGCCTGTTAGTAAAGTCAGATGTTAAATAAGACACTATCAGGGGGGTTCCCTGGTGGTGTAGTGGCTAGGCTTTGGCACTTTCACTACCGCAGCCTGGGTTCCATCCCTGCTCAGGGAACCAACCAACCAAAAAAAAAAAAAAAAAAAAGAAACTATCGGGATAAATAATTATAGCTACCATTTAATTCCCTGACTAAAGTCTAGCTTGAAAGAATAGTTATGAAGAATTCAGATTTGTTATTGCTGATTAAAACAAAAGATCACTGTCCAATAAAAGGCAGCTTGATCGGAAGGTATCACAAACTTAGCTATTTCATGCTGGGAAATGTCTTAGTGGTTGAAATTATAGTGACCCCAATAAATCTTGAAAGTCATGTGTTTCGATAATGCTTTCTTAGAAACAATCTAAAAAAATAAAATTAAACAAGATTCCAATACAGCAATTTTTCAATATCAGTAATATAACAGAAACTGGTTATGTTTTCAAAATTAATCAAGTCACTTCTAGATAAAGCCTTAGCTTACAAGAGATAATTTTTATAAGGGTGCAAACTGTGATACAGGAGATATACTTTTTCTATGTTCTAAACACATGCCATGATGTATGTGAACTTCAGTCACTTATTAATGCCATAATATTAATAGACAGCTAATATGAATGGCATTTTTTTTCTTAGAGGTGAAACAAAGGGATAGTTTATTGAAGAGAAAGTATATTCCCAAGAGGTAGGAGCGGGCTCGAGCAAAGAGAGTGGCTCAAGAGCCTGAATGGCATTTTCTGAAACACTCAATTGGTCAGAATGTTGTCTTGCCCTTACCTGCTACTGACCTTTTGGGGGATATCTACATCTAAATAGAGGGAAAAAATGAAACCTAACAACATAATCTGGCCATCTTCACAAAATGAGATCAGCCTAGTAAACCATTACCCTGGAATGCTGAATCTCCAGTGTGCTGTGAGGAAGCTGAATCTCCAGGGGTGACGTGTGTCTGAGTCTATAGAGGCTGAGACCAGGTGCAGAATTGCAATTGGCGCCTGCCATTTCTGGCACATACACCACAGATAAGAGTCTCTCTAGGTACTCAGTACTGTAGCTAAAATACAGTTATCTTAGGTAACCAAGAATGGATTTACATATTATCCAAGAGCATTGAACCATTAAATTGTAATAGACCTACCTTCCGATCAGCAATGTAGAGGGCTTCAGCCAGTTTGGCAAAATTTTCATTGATGTGAACTGTCTGCAGTCCTCTTCCATCAGCAGCCAGACGTTTGTCTAATGGAATTGTATAGCCCTAGGTGAAAGCAGACAGAAAACATCAGTTATAAAAGAATGAAAATAGATTCTTTAAAAGTAGAGTTAAGTTATGTCCACTCTGAGAATGACTTAGTTGTATTCTTTTGCTTATATCCTTCTTCACAATTAGGCAACAGCAGCAGTGGCCAACACTGAGTGCTTTATGTGGAGGACTGTTTAAGCACATTACACCTTATGGTCTCATTTAACTACAGTAATGCTATAAGGCTGGTAACATTACTGTTTCCATTTTACAGATAAAGATACTAAGGTAGAGAGGTTAGGTAACGTCCCCAAGGACATACAGTTAATTAAGTGGATGAACTACGATTTAAATTCAGACTATGATTTCAGAGCTCATGTTCTGGGAAAATACATTCTCATGCTAATAAGTGTGTACTGTCATAAAAGGAAATCACTATCAAACAGCTAAATAGTTGTTCCTGAAGTGAAGAAAACAGTCACAAAAAGGTAGAACAAATCACTAAAATATTGATATATAAAGGTAGTTTAGTATGCTGTACTGTTTTAATGAGTTGTCAGATTCTTGGAACCTTACAAGTTTTAGTATATGGAAAATAAGCAAAGTTTTCTAGACAACTGAAATCTGTGTTCTGAAATTTTGCATCCTATTTCAACAATTCAAGGAATATGCTTAAATATCCATATAACTTTCAGGCTTAGCTTTATTTTTCCAGATTACTGACTAGACTCCCGAATGCTGAACTCTAGTCCATGGCTTTAATTCCTAATACAAAGAAGTATTACAGAAATCAGCTCAAAATACCACAAGTTATATACATACTAATCAACCCAAATCAGCATACCTAACCATCTTTTTGTTTTAGGATGTGTACATAACTTGCTTTAAGGAATAGTTGATATTTAATCCATGGGTTAAAGTAGCGTTCACCCATCAAAAACAGAATTATGAAGTATGATTTGGAGGAAAAGAGAAAACAGTGATTAGAAAATTTATTCCACATAATTTTTCAGATTCTTCATGACTTATGGAAACTTTGGTGATTAGCAGACATACAGGATTTAAATAGCTTACACATGCAATGTTATAAACAGAATCAAATAGTTTAAATATTAAAGCACTGAATATATCCAAACATTTACTGTTTTGGTATACAATAATTTAAATTGGTTTAATTTCTTTCAAAAATAATTTTAGATATAAATGTGAGTTTTCTAAAAAATACTATCATTCATTGACATGTTACTTTAGTCTACCTATGCCTTCTCTATGTGCTTCTGATAACTATAAGTCACTAAAAGAATCTACACGATATTCATGTGCCTGGCATACTAACATTTCTATTACATTTGTTAAAAAAGAAAAATCATACAAGTAGGGTCTTTCTTTTATGAAAACATTCAGTTTAATGAGATACCAAGGTTTCAATTAAAGCTACCAAGGCTGAAGCTCCTTCTTGGATATTTTCCAGTAGGTTCTAATACTAAAAGACTGATTTTATGACAACTTAATTACCTTTGCATTTTTCCAGTTTGAAATACAAGGAGGAATCTTCCACTCTTGTTGTTCCTTCACAGTCATCTGAGTTGAGAAAAGAGTGGGAGAAATTTTTAGATTTGTAGCTAGAAACGCAAGTGCAACCTTTTTTTAAAAGGCAGAAATGGGATGAATTTAGTCAAAGGCTAAAATTCCATTTGTTTAGTAGCACTATTTACTAATTTTTCTATATTATGGATTCTAGTAATACAAAAAAGTAGAAAGTAATCTACAAATTATTATTATTATTTAACAGATCAGGCATTTAATTAGGCTCTTTGCAATAAATTTAGAACATCATTTTGTGAGGATAAAGCCCATTTGTGAGAGCAAACAAAGAATGGAAGTAGCCCTGGAGCTGAGGAACAGCTTTGATTTTTGGCAGAATTTGCGACTCCATGGCTTTCTGATCAACCGTGGGCTGCTCTGTCATCTCCTATTTCTCTTTCTCTCTGTCAAAGATCTCACACTCCCGGCGTCTGGCCTTCCAAAGCTTCCTAAGTAAGCATCGGAGAGATGTTTGGGGATTTTCACACAACTGGTACCAATTTTGGTGGAGGTGGTGATGACAGATTTCTGGTGTGTTCTATGCAGCGGAACTCGATTGAGGGACAGAGGTCCAGTCACAAGCAGCAAGTCACTGCTCAGCTGCTTCAGGAAAACCATCCTCTTGCCTCTGCGGCGTCCAGTGAGGACGATGAGAAAGATCCCGGGATGGATGCTGACTGAAGGGGTTTTTGCCATGGCTAAGCAGCTTTCTAGGCACATCTTCAGTAGGATAGTATCTAGGCATTTGCAAAGTTTAACCACTCAGGTGCCATCATTCTTGTCATCACCAACTAGTTTTGTGACAGCAGCAAGAACCTTCTTTTTCTTTTCATTCCTGGATTTAGCTCCTGAATACTTCCTCTTATACATGGCCTTTTGGGAATACACAGCCGATCAGGAATATGTGCTGAGTCCTCTGACAAGGACAGGGTGGGGCTTCCCCTTCTTAGGCATTTCTTAATCTTGCCACCAGCATTAGTCCTCTTGGCTGCAGGTTTCTTCTCCTTAGTGTCTGGCTTCTCAGCTTTTTCACCCACCATTTTCCAAGATGGGAAAGAGAACTAAAGCCACCTATAACTTATTTTTGACAGTTATAAATGCTGGTTACTATTTTTCCATATTTAAACTGATGTGACTTCAGATGAAAACTTGTTCTTTAGTTGAGTGATAAAACATACCTAAAAACAGTCAGTCAGATTATCAATCAGAGATCTAATGAATCCAGGTACTCACTTTCTATAACTGTGGTGACATCCCTCACGTAAATAACAGATCAGACTCTGTTCACTCCATTAAAAGCAGGGGTTAGGTTAATTAAAAAACTAATAGCTAACATTTTACATACATTTTCATAAGCACTCTGGAACTACACATTACAGTCTTTAGTGGGTCCCCATGTGATCTTGAGAAACAAATTAAAAAATAAAAACAGTAAGTGTGGTAATATGTATCTGTATAGGTATCTAGACTTTATAATATGGGAAATTATTTATAAAATTAATATGATGAGTGCAAAATAAGATTTTACACTATAGCAAAGATTACCTTTCGACTAGGAGAATGCATGACAGGTGCAGGAGGAGAAGGTGGTCCTCGGGGAATTTTCTTATTAATCCTGAAGTATAAATCAAAGCACAACCAGAGAGTGATTTACATTTTCCCTTTTAGTCAAGTCTCCCCTTCTCATTTTTTATTATATAAAGCTTCAAACATATACAAAAACAGAGAGAGAGTGTATAATGAATGACCATTGATCATACATTAATTGCTCAGTTTCAACAACTTTTAAAACATGACCAACCTGGTCATGATCACCACCCAACTCATCGTCACAATCCAGTTATCATTTCAGAGTAATATACTATTTTCTTATTTAAAAAACAGCTTTATTGAGGTTCAGTTGACATGCAATTAACTATTATATGTGCAATTTGATTACGTTTTGACACAAGTATATACACCTGTGAAATCATTACAATTAAAACAGTGAATATACTCATCACATCCCAAAGTTCTGTGTGTTCCTTACCTATCCCTCTGATTTCTCTCATCTCTACTCTGTCCTGCCTCCTTCCCTGAATAGGAAACCACTGATCTATTTCCCGTCGTTAACAGATTAGTTTGCATGTTCCAGATTTTATATAAATGGAATCATACAATATGTGCTTTTGTCTGGTTTCTTTCACTTGGCATAATGATTTTGAGACTCATCTATATTACTGTGTATATTAAAATTTTATTCCTTTTTATTGCTCAATAGTATTCCACGTATAGCCATCCCACAATTTGTTTTATCCATTCACCTGGATAAAACCTGTTGATAGACATTTGGACATTTTTCTCCTTTGATATCTTTTGTAAGAATAGTGGTTCCTTCTCATGAAGCTACCCTACTTACTTGAACCTTGGAGGCTCCATTGGATCTTTCTGCATTTCCACCATCCGAATGACCCTCTGTTTTGCTCCAGAGTTGAAAGCCACTCCTTGTTGAGATGGTGTATATCTGAAGAATGCAGATGAAACTAAAGGTGTAACTAGTTCACACTTACAGTAGGTATTTCTCTTCTGTTACAATCCTAATCTAGACTGTACTGTCATTTCCTTTGACAAAGTATTAATAGAAAACTGCAAAATATTTAGGCAGAACAGATAGCAATAGAGATACAAGAACCAAAAGCAATTATGAGTTACAAACAAAATGTAAACTAAAATATTAGTTTGCAAGTAATCCATCTCTATTTTCTACCATGGAAGGCACAGTGTTCAATTTCACAGATAAGAGGTCTAGAAAATAGTACCCATTTTGTAAGTCTGCATTTAGGGAAAAAATGCTCCATAATACTCTCAGCAGGAAACTTACAGTTAGTAGCTTTTGTCTAATCATAGGTTGTAAAACAGGGAAAGAACAATGGTAACAGCCCTACCAACTGTGAATTTCCCCTTAATACCTAATCCTTCCACACAAAGACTTACAGTGAAACCACTCTGTCTGCACAAAGAGTCAATAGGCTTCAAGTCATTATTTAAATATTGGATTTACAATTGTTACTTAGTAGGATAGTGAAAGAATACCAGGATCCCCAACCCCAATCAAGTCCAACATGAAACTGAGACTTCCAGACATGATTCATACCGAATATACTGAGCAGGAGCCAGTTTATCAGCTGCTCGAACTGGCATGGCTGCAGCAACCTTCTGCGATACAGATTTTTCTAAGGCTACCCTTGTTTTCTCTGTTATCTGAAATAAGAAACACCGCATTGAGTGGTTTGGAAGTTAATAAAGACGTAACAAGTCATCTAAAATAATTGTATACAGCAATTCCCAGGTACCTCTTTAATAGCTTCTTCATCAGGTCTTTGCAGGTCTGGGTCATCTGCATTCATGACTTCCTTGGGAACCAGGTCAGTGTACTTGCTATAAATGACCTAAAATGTTCAAACACAAGCAGACTGAAGAAAAGCAGAAAATGAAAAGAAGCAACCCCATTCAGTCATTTCAGAAGTCAACATGTCCTCTCAGCAAACTCACAAATTTAGGACACAGATTTTGTCTTTTAGATTCTGAAACCAAAGAAGCTTAAAATACATACAAATTGCTGCCCTGGCTATATAAGTTAATAATTTTCTTTTGACCCCATGTATTTAAATAATTTGAGATCTTCTAATCAAGTCAGCATCCAAATAAATTGTGTCAACAAAATCTCATGCATCAGTGATCCCTATTTTTGAGGCTCAGTAGGATCTAAAATTAACCCTTTCACTGTTAAATGACTTCAAGTTTTTTTTCAAAATGTGTCAAAAAGCCACAAAAAAATAAAAAGTTGATATTTTGTCAATTTTATGCATTTAATAGTAACATTTTGAGATGCTTTGTATATAAATGACATTATTTTTACTTAAAATTTTTGTTACATAGTAATAAATTTGAATTTTAGCAAAAAATACTCAAAACATACTAAGTGGCGTCATTAGATCTAAGTATAGATAAATTAGAATCTAATGGCACTGATGACATAAAAAATTTATTACAAAGTGTTACACACTATGGCATATGAAACATCTTTGTTGAGTGCAAGACACAGAAAAACATATTAAAAAATCTTGTAAATGGAGAAAACTCCTTGAAACAGTTTCACACTGAGCAAGTTTTGTGAGCTTGTGGGGTAAACTTAAACACCACAGTCAGCGATGGCGATATTCATTCAGGTATACTTGAACATCGCAGCAATAGGGTTAATGATGATATAAACTACCTATAGCACCATTATCTTGGATTACAAACTCATCAGAATTTAAGTCAGGTTACCAAATAATTTCCAAATTCATTGGGCCTGAACAATTTCACTGACCTCACCCTACTTAGAATGTTTGTCTTTTCTGGTATTAGCTCTATTCATAGACCAAGAAAAGGAACATGCACCATTGTTAAAAAATCCAGAACACTTTCTTCCGTGACCCCCCCCCCCCCGCCCACAAAGGCCAAAATACAGTCTATAAACACAACTTATTTCACACTCATTATCCAAATTTAGGACAGCTATCTGATTTCTACTAGGCTCAACATTTAGGTTAACACTGACATAGTAGGCCCTTGACAAATAATAGAGTATTACTCACTTTCATGCTCATCTATACTTCTTGAATACTTTCATAAAAACGTGTATGACGGATTTTACAGAAAAAGAGAGAGGTACTGGAAATTTAACAAATAAGCAGCTTTTTAGATTTTGCTGCTTGAGTCAGGAATTCTTTTTCACACACAGAAAGGACAATTTATGAATATGAAAGAAAACAAAATTTCTGAGTACACAAAGATTTTCCACAGAAGAAAACTATTTGCTATCATAAACCAAAGTCTTATATCAATAATTGCATTCTACCACAGCATTCAATCACATGGGCTCTTCTTCTGTTTTCTGAATGAAATATGCTTTTCCCTAATTCCTGGCATGCATAAAGTGTTGTTCCTAGTTCTTCAAACGAGTTCTCAACCTCTGAGTCTCAATTCCAAGGTCATGCATACACTGGTGAGGCCTCCCCTGGCTACACTCACTAAAGCAGCAACCCCTCCCCACCTACTCATTCAGTGTCATAGTACTGTTTAATTGTCTTCAAAACTGCTCACAGTATAAAATGATCTATTTTGCTTGTTTATCTGTATAATATTATTATAACAATATTAAATATTATAATTATAACATTTAATAGTAATAATATTATTAAAGTATTAATAATAATAATAGGTAACATTTACTAAGCACTTATTTTGTGCCATTTTTTTTGTTTTACATATATTTACTAATTTAACTTGCACATCAACCCTATGTGATTATACCTATGTTTCTTTTTTTTGGGGGGGGTGGTAGTTCCCTGGCTGGGAGTCGAACTCAGGCTGCAGCGTTGAGAGCGCCCAAGCTTAGCCACTACACCACCAGGGAATCCCCTATACTACATTTCTGATGAGGAATCTCCTATTTATTAAGGTATCTCAAGTGCCTGTAACAATGTCTGGTCCACAGGAGGCAGTCAATATTTTTTTACAAATGAATAAATACACAAATTTTATAAATGCCCTATTCCATGCTAAAGGTGATTATATTTTAGCCCCTGCACAATGTTCTATATAAGCTATTGGTTTCCCAGAAAAAATGGCTATAGATTACAATCTCTAGCTTGTTTTTCTCAGGAATTAGAAAGGGATCAGGTAAGAAAGTGCAGATGATTTATCACAAAACATGAACTACTGATACGTAAGCTACTAGTGTCACCATTGTTTCAGAGTGTTCATTTTGGAAGGAACACTAAAGCTCACTCTAGTGAGAAGAGTGAGGCTCAGTGCATTAAGATCACACAACTAGAAACTGATTTCAAAAGTCTTTTTTCACTATGAAAAACTACATCACAAGAATTTAAAATTATATAACAATTCTCTAGAATATACTACCAAGACTATGGAGAGTTAATTACGTTTACACTGCAATCATTACAGGAAAGGATTCTAAGTAAATGGCTCCCTGGTAGTCATACGCTCAACAGAAAGTCTCAATACTAATTTAGCATACAAGAGCCATTTGCTACTTCTTATTTGGGTATTCCAAAGTTAATAACCCTTTAAATGAGCATCAGTAAGAGTCTAGCATCTCACAAAGCTGAGTGAAGGACATCTGAAGAGCAAGATTCCTTCGTGGTAATTAACTATAAAACCTCCAATTTTTTTGCCTGAGAACCAAAACTAAAGAAACTCAGTATTATCCCAGGAAGCAAAGGGGCTGGGAAGGGTTATCTGAAAAATACAATATACTCTTGAAAGTATCAGGAGCACAAATAAGCTTTGTGAACAAGATAAAGCAATAGCTCGATCTATGAAACACATTTTTTATTACTGAAAACTGATTGACCAAAAGGACAAGTCTATCAACATATTCATTTCAAATGAAGAAAGAAAACACTATCTTTAGGCTTAGCTAGTTTGTAAAATCATACAAACAAGGTAATAACACATTAAATTCTTTTGGGATTAGTTTGAAGTTGTTGGAGGGTTTTTTTTGTGGGGCAGAGAGAAGTTGAAGGCATTCTTTTAGGTAGTATCACGTAACACTTCCTGTGGAACTATTTCGGAAGGAAAAATGTAAACATCAAAGCTTTATTTCAAGATTTATCACTCAATCCACAATTGAAAGAGAAAAAGCATTTAGGGCTCTCAAGATTTACTTCAAGAAATTCTTTTCCCTCCTAATTTTCTATTACCAACAAATCTTGTACACAGTATTTATTTTACATGTAGGTGATCAATGGCCTTACATTGCCCTACAATATTATGCCTTGGAATCTTGCCTTGTTTACCTCTTCTATGTAGAGCTAGCATTTTCCATTCTTGCTCTTTTACTATTAAGAGCAAGAACTCCCTAGTTTCTGAGTAATACCAGATCCCTTTGATATAAATCAGAAAACTATGTACTGTAGTACAAATCCAATAATCCAATAAACCATTTTCATCTTATGTCAAGGACTCTGCATATCAGCCTCCTGAATGATAACATGTTTAAAAACCCATTCTGTACATTTAGTAGCCAATTCCTACTTGTGAAAACAAAAAAATCAGTGATCTTCAAACAAAGCTTTGCTACCATCTCCAACTCCCCTCCTGGGGCCTATGTAAATATGTGAGGTGTTTCTGGTTAAGACAATAGGGGTGGGGAAGAGGTACAGCTAGCATTTAATAGGTAGGGCCAATTTTGTTAAATGTTATACATGCTCTAGACAGTCTCAAACAATCAAGAAGTGTCCCCCCCGCCCCATGACAATGCACAGTGGGTACTCAGTCAACACTGAATTATTAAATGCATTCAAAAACTCCGTATGTTAATTCGTCACTTTTTAAAAATTAAAGTATATATTGATTAAATTTTTATAAGGAATTTAAATGTATATTCCAGGGTATGAAGTCCAATAAGGAGAGTCACCAGAAACAATGTTAAAATAGTCCAAGTAGTTACTCTATTCACTATCTATCTTCTCAAATAATTGAGTGCCCTATTCATTAAAAAACAACAACAAAAAACTTTATGGTGCTTATTTTGTTGTTGTTTTTTAAGACTTTCATGTTTTTAGAGTAATTTTAGATTCATAGCAAAATTAAAAGAAAGCTGGTGATTTCCTACAGGGAGCTGCAAATAGTTCCTCATGGCAGATATTTACAAGGAATGCGTGAAAATTTTTTCTTTAACAACCACTTCCAATGGTAATTTTTTAGTATTGAAAATAAACAGAATAGCTAACACTGGACTACTTATTTTTGGATTTTAGCATTCTGGTCATGAGAGTTGAGGCTAGGCTAGAAAGGTAAATAAGGGTCAGGTATGCCTTAAGCATGGTTGGTTCTCCTAAAGGTCATGGGAAGATTTTAAGTGTGTGTGTATATAGGTGGGGAAGAGAGAAAGGGAAAGATAAATAGATAACTTGAATGTATTTAAAAATGCCAAGGAGAGATGCGTTCAGAGTCTGCTGTAGCAAATCAAGCCAGAAATAAGGGCTTGAACTAAGCAGTAGAGAAAGGAATATACCTGAGAAGTGTTAAGGGAATAAAACAGATCATGATGACTAAACAGATGGAGTGATTGAGGGAAACAACAAACAAAAAAATGGAATGACTGTTAAGCAAAGGCTTTTTAGAGAACATACTGACATTAAATGTCCCACCTGAAATTTGAATATCCTTTGACCAGTTAAGTCCATTACAAGAATTTATTTTACGCAGACTCATGTGCAAAACAAGTCTGAATGTGGATCTTGAAGGTCTTGAATAAAGTACCATTTACAAAACAAAAACTGCCAACTACCAATGCTTAAAAAATAATTAGGGCACAAGCATAACATGGAATTCTATATAGATTTTTAAAAATAAAGTAGAATTATACAGACTAACAAAAATCTTCAACGAAACACATTAAGTAAAAAAAGGCAAATTGATGGAAGTTACGGGTATTAAAATTTCATTCATGTAAAAAATGTGTATTATGTTTGTGTATATGTGCATGTAAAATGGGAATACATATACATAAAAACCTAAATACTTAACAAAGGTCTGGAAAGATATGTATTACTGTAGTAACAGTAGTTACCTCTATAAAGTAAAGTGGGAAGTAGATAGGACTTAATGTAGTATTGGTATCTTTTACAATAAGAAAATAATGGGAGTTCCCTGGTGGTGTAGTGGCTAGGCTTCAGCACTCTCAAGGTTACAGCCTGGGTTCGACTCCCAGCTTGGGAACCACCGAAAAAAAAAAAAAAAAAAAAAAAAAAGAAAATGTTATTAATTAAAAAAAAAAATCAATACAATAAGGGGCAAAAAGGATTCCCAGGCTTTTAGCACAGTCAGTTAGGAAGATATCATTGCCAATCACTGAGTTAGAGAATAGAAAAGGCAGATTAAGTGCAAAATTATGCATTTAGTTTTGGATTTGATTGAGCAGTACTTTGAGGAAATACAGATAGATCTGCCCTTATAGACAGTAAGATAATAAGGACCTATGCTATGGCCCAGGAAAGAAAACTGGGCTGGAGACAGATTTGACAGACAGTCATCAGCATAGAGTGGCATTGTAGCCAAGGGAATAAATTAGATTGGTTAAAGAGAATGCGTTGTGAGAAAAGAAGTCTTAGAGACCTTTGCCAGAGAGTTATTTCAGCAGATGGGTTGAAATGAAGACCCACTACAGCAAAATGAAGAGTGAAAGGGAAGTTGTGAAGTAGAAAGCAGAAAACAATTCTTGCAAGAACCTTGAAGGAAAGTGAAGAAAATTTGGTGGTAGCTAGAGGGAGCCTTGAGGGGTAGTGAGGAAAAAACATTTTCAAAGATGAGAAAAGCAAGAATATTTACATACTAACAGGAAGGAGCTAGTAGAAGAGGAGAGGTAAAAGGCATGTTGAGAAGAATTTTAAAAAGGTGATGTTATAAAGAGGAAGGGATGAGATCCAGAATACACTAAAACACATGTGGCAAGATTAGGTTTAGGTAGGAGAGATGATTTCCTATAGTGATGAAAGGGTAAGTCAAGATAAAAAAACAAGTGCAGTATAAAGAAAGGTGACAATTTTCCTGCAGTCTTTCTATGTACATAGATGGGGAGTCCCTGTTGAGAGGAGGAGTTATAGCGTGGGAGCCTAGTTGAAACCTGGGATGTAAATTGCAGGACCGTGTAACTGTTTTCCCAAACACTCATCAGCCAGGATGTAGGAACAAAGGATGGATTATCATTAGTGCTATTGTAGAGGGTAACATGTAACTGTATAGAAGTGAGAGGGCAAGCCAGGTACTGAAGGCTCTGCAGTATTTTCCCCAACATTTTCATTTCTAAAGAGATCCTTTTACCTCTTTTTGGAGTATTTATTTATAAGAAAAAAACTAGGTCTTCTTAAAAACAGTTCCTTGGCTCTGAGTGTAGCTGCTCTGTGATGAGATTATTTTAAGTAAATTTTATTTTTGGTCTTTGGATTATGTTATAAGCAGGGCCATCTTAAATCCAGATAGCAAGTTACAGTTTTATCCTTAAGGGAAAGTTTGTGTAATTTACTATAGTCAAACAAACTATTAAAATTATTATCCAGTAAAGTATTTTTTAAGTATATGGAGAATTAGAAGATACTACAGACAAAATTTAATTTTGATTTTTTTAGGGTGTTAGGATTGTAGATTTAAAAAAATTTGCTAGCATTTAAAAAATGTTATTACTATAAAATAATTGTTTTTAAAATGTAAAAAAACAAGTAAAAACCCTAAGCATACATAATCTATCACCAATTTGGGACATTTCAAAGGAAAAAGCCACTGCTGTTACAAAGCCACTGCTGTTACAAAGTGTAATGTTCATATTGTTATAGTCTTAAAGTATATTTCACTGCCACTTTTAACCTAAACTAAATGGACAGAGATTTATTATTTCCATACAATTAAAAAAATAACTCTTCAAAATAATTATCAATGGGGAAAAAAAATCAGCGAGAGGATTACCTTGTCTTTTGACTGTCCTTGTCGAGCAATTGCGTCGTATTTAATTTTTCCTTCAGCATCCACTTGAATAGCCAGTGCATTTGACATTTTTTTCTTTCGTCCCATATCCAGTGGATACTGGGCCACATGGATCTCTGGAAAAGCACCTCCATCTCCAAAATCCTATGGGTTAAGAAGAAAATAAAAAGAATATTTAATAATAATTTAAGATTCAAAATATATTCATTCATTCAACAAATAATTATTGAGCCTTTATTATATAAGATGCTAACGATACAGCAATAAACAAAACAGGGATCTTGTGTAGTACACATTCTTGTGGGCAAAGATGTAAAAACCATAATCTTTGGCTTGTGATAAATGTCCTGAAAGTAATAAAGGGGCAAGTAAGAGAGGCTACTTTCGATAGTGTGGCTGGAATGGCCTTTGTGAAGAGGTAACATGTGAGCTAAAAAGCCTCACTGTTGAGAAATCATATGTGGGAAGATCTAAAGGGGGCATTTTCTAGGCAGATCAACTAGCAAGCTGAAGGCCCTGCTGCAAGAATGAGCTTGGGGTGTTCTAGGAAATGAGAGCCCAGTGGGGCTGTAGCTTATTGAGGACAGAGGGGCAGACACATAGATGATAAGCTGCATGGGTAGAAAAAAAACCAGATCATGAAAGGGCTTCTAGATCATGGAAAGGAATCTGGCCTTAATATATGTGGCAGGAAAAAATTATGCAAAATGTTTAAGATGAGAAAAAGATCTTCAGTTTTAGAATAAATAATTATCTTAGAGAAGAACAGGTCAGGGCAGAGATGTAAGGAATTTTTTCTTGAAATCCAATTTTAATAACATGATGTTAGTATTCAGTATTCCATGGAAACAAATAAAGAAGAAAAACCTAGAAATGAGTTTACCACATTTCTAATGGTGATCATAGATCATTATTTAGAAGAGAGAACTAAAATAAAACTTCTAAGGTAGAACAAAGTCTGTCAACAAAGTTTAATATTTAAAAATAGGGAAAGCATCAAATAAACATGAACATCAAATATAATTTTTAAATAGTTTTGTTAAATTTAGTAATATTTGCTTTATGTCTTCTTGTAATTTATAAAATATAATCCATACTTATTTAATTCTTATAATTCTTCAATACCTCGTATTTTCATATGGAAAAAATTCAAGTTTAAAAAAGTTGATTTTCCCAAGGTCTCATGTCTAGCATATGCATGACCTGAATCTAGCTAGATCTTTTGACTCCAATATACTTTGTATTTCTTATCAAATGGAAATATTTTTCTTTTAGCTCAAAAAAAGGCAATTAAGTACTACTAAGAAATGATAGGGAAAACATGAAAATTAAACATTTAGAAAGGATCTAATGAAAATAACCACTTTTATAAGAACTCTTCAAATAATACATTAGATCATGGATATTTGATTTCCTAGGTACAATAGGCTTACTTGCTAAAGAAATATTTGACATTTTTTAAAGCAAACAATAAAGCTAAGAGAGATGCTGTCTTGTAAATTACACAGAAATAGTGAAAGCAGTCTCAAGAAAGATAATACTTGTACCCAGGACGTCAATCTGACACATGCTAAGATTTGCTAGAGTTCTTCAACTATAATAAGTAATATGTACTTCAGAAACTGTAGATGTGGCATTATGTGGTCATTAAGCTTTCCAGAAAATCACAGCTTTTACTTTAAAAACTAGAACACGATGCTTTCTTCCACAGAACATTCAATCCCCTCAAGAAGCACTCACAGTATTTCCAGATTGGCTGGATGTTTTGGTTTGATTTTCAAATAAACTGTTCTGTCCTACCAGGATATATGAAACCTTTGATAGTCAAGTAAGATTTTAAAAAGGTAATAGCACCTCAATGTCATAATGCTGAAATGGAAGCAAGGATGAGATTTGCTGCATGTAAAATGATGCCTATCACCCCCAACTCTGTAATCTATTGAGGCCAAATAAAGACCATAATCCCTAGAGATGCTCATGTTTTCTATTATAATAAATAATGCCTATCACTACCTTCTGCCCCAGATAAGAGAGTATTACAGCCTTTTTTTTTTTTTTTTTTTTGGTATGTGGGTAGTTCCCTGGCTGGGAATCGAACCCAGGCCGCAGTGTTGACAGCGCCAAAGCCTTAAGCCACACCACCACCAGGGAACTCCCACATTATAGCCTTTTTGATGGACTTTCATTTGCTCTGCTTCTCACATATGACACTATCAGCAAAAACAAAAGAAAACAACAAAAATCCCTTAATAATTATTGTTAAGACTGGCCTTCACTCTAGAATTAGTAAGGACCACAGAATAGCTAAGGAAAAAAACAAACAGGGAATATATAAAGAGAAGACACAATCTAGTTTGGTGTTTGTCTTCCAGACTCTATAAAGAGTTCTGATAGGTAGAGGGAATGAAGAACGTGGGCCAAGCTGAGAATACAGGTGGTTTCTTGTAGGGTGCTAAGGAACAAGTTTCAATCCAGTGAATACGTAGTTTTTTCACTAAGATCACCACTTGGAGGCATATGAAAAAAAGCTAAGGGCATGAGATCTTCACATTTGTGAAGTAAAAATTATATGATAGAATATCACAAAGTAATAAAACAAAAATAGCTGGCTGCAAAAATAAATGGTATAGGCATTTAAAGATTTTTAACAGGGCAGGTATATTTCCTGGGACATGGAAGAAGACAATTTGCAGGAGTCACAATGAATATTGGGAGGAGAAATAAAAGGCTTGATGAAACAGGAAGAAGTCCTAGGGAGGCAAAATTTACAGTCTCAAATGTTTGCTTTTCTCCCTATAAGTCTGCCCTGGAATTACAGAAAGGAATACGTATTGAACTGATGTACAGGATCCTGACCAATGAGGATAGATGCTGCCAAAGAAGTTTGTTCTTTGGAAACAAGCTAAAGAAATAAAAAGATTATTCCAGATTCTTTTCTTCTCCCTGACTCCAAATCAACCATCAAAGTCTCTCTCTTACATCTCTTAAAAATTTATCTAATCTGTATATTAGACATATGTTAATATTCTCAAACTGAAGGCAAGAAAAACAGATGAATAGAGGTTAGGATTTGTCTAGTGTCAACTAATAGTGAGTAGCAATTATGATGCAAAGCCAGTTTGTTTTTTAAACTCCATGTCAGTGCTCTTTCCACTATACCCAGTGGGAAAGAAATCAGAAAAGGAAATGCTGCTGGAACTTTCCCTGGAGGAAGGTTGTCCCTTCAGGGCTGTATGGTATTGTGTATGAAGGGAGGAGGAGAAAAGTAACCAAACATGAAATCATTCTTTCATTTTTTTTCTCCTGACTTTCCTATTATTTTCCATGTGCTACAATCCCCAGATTTATAAAGAATATATTAGTTTTTTTGGTACACGTTTAATAGTTTGACATAAAAAGAGATATAAACTAGTACAATTCTCCAGTGATCACAAAGCGGGGATAATAAGCAAGAAGAAAAAGAATAATCTTCTGAAGGGAGAATATATCTTGCAAGCTCACAATCAGAATTTCTATCACATCGACATGCATACGAGGTCAATTAGTTTCTAACTCAAAGAAAATCACAGAGCCATTTCCCCAAATACAGATATTATCTAATTTTCCATTAAATCAATATCACTGAAAATAAGAACTACAAGGTCAGACAAATTAATTTCGCAAATTCATCCTAGAAAAAGTGCTACATACCTCATTGCTAAATATCACTATGGTCACCTTCGAAGTACTTCCCTTGGGAAGCTATGCACCTGTGTCAGTGCCTACTCTACCCTTCAGAGCAATTTTGGAACTATTTTTTTGGAATGGCTATCAAGAGCTATTGTTGTACCCAAAATCTGACAATTAAGTTCGAGAACTTGCCACCATGAGGTAAAAAAGATCCTAATTTACCTCTAATAACCGAGGTATCCAGCCTTTTCGGTACCCGTATGGGGGAGGTTCTCTCCGGGAGGAGACCAGTGAGGTCTGTCGTGATCTCTGGGATCTTGCCTTTTCTTCAGCCTCAAGCTGGTCCTGAGATAGCTGAGTAGGTGCAGGTAAAAAGCTAAAAGCAAATATAATAAAAGCCAGAATTAAAAAAAAAACATCTTACAAATAATTTGATTACTGCACTTTGGCCACTACAGACTATTTTCCTATAAGACTTTTTCCTTTGAGCAAAAGAGCAAACTTTTCAATGATTTATGGCAGTATTCAGTATCAGTCATTTTGTTCTGCCTGGAAAGAAATAGGTGCTGAGACATACAGTAAAAACATCTGACTAGAATTCAGTCAAATGGTACCCAGAATAAACAATTAACAGATATTTCACATAATACATAAACTATTGAGTTTTTATGCTTCCACATTTCTTTTCTGGTAACAAGCAAGTAAACATTCTTAATTACCCAGGGGCCAACTGTCTAGTATATGGTTTTTTTAGTATCTTTACTATTCTTATACTCCTTATTTTTAACTATTTTAGTGTCAATACAAAAGAACACATATAAAAACTGAAGGTAACAAGGAGGTGGATTAGAGACACCCAAGTTACATATTTAAGTGAGCTTTCCCAAGAGTATCTAGTTTAGAATGCAATTTAAAAGGTCAAAGATTTAAAGCCTAACAAAATGTAATTTGTTACTCTTTATTCAAAACAGCCTTTCTGCTAAATCATTAACAATTCTGAGTATGATAAATGTTCACAGATACTCCAAAGTACCATGAAAGGACTCCAGTAGATGAAAATTATGTTTAATGGAAAAGTTAAGGTTCCTTTGTGATTCTTGGATAGGAAGCCCATATGAATAAGCAGTAGAGATTATTTATTCAAAAATATTATTGATCACTTGGGCGCACACACTGTACTAAGAAATAAGACTATAAACTGAGAAATATAGCTTACAGTCTTGCAAATAATCACACAAATCCATAATTACAAATAATATTAAGTGAGGAAGAAAAAGTAGAGTGCTGTGACAGTACACATCAGAGGGATCTGATCGAATGTGCGTGGTGGGGGGAGTCAGGTAATATAATGGCTAAATTCTCAGAGTTCAAATCCTACTCATGTCACTTACTAACCTGGAAAATTTACCTCTTTGAACCTCAGTTTTCTTATCTGTAATGACAGGACAGATCAAAAGACAACCTACCTCACAGGGTTGTTATAAGTATTAAATGAGAAAATCCATGAACAACTTGGCACAGTGTCTAGATAACATTTAATGTGTTCCATAAACACTATTTGGTATTTGAGGCTGTTCTATGATTCCCCGGTTTGGGTTAGCTGCCCACCATCTGGACTCCCACAAGACCCTCTGCGTACTATTATTATAACATCTACCTAACTGTATTGCGATCACTTCTTCACTTACCTTTTTTTCTCTCGCTACACTGTGAACAACTTGAGGGTAGGAATCATGTCTTCTGCCTGTTTCATTCCTAATTCTACAGGCATTGCCTAGCTCACAGAAGGGGCTTAAGAGTTTGCAGGAGAAATAAATACCCTTCACACTCACCATCTTTATGTCACTATAGCCTTCTTGCCTTTCCTTAAACAAGCCATCTCAGGATCTTTTTATTTGCTATTCCTTGTGCCATAAAATATTCTATTTACTAAGAATATTTTTTCCTATAATGCTTTTATAGAAAACTCTTCCACAGATCTTTGAGGGCTTGCTTCTTAGCATTCTCTACTCAATTAACTCCCGAGAGCTGTTTTCTGAACATCTTGTCCAAAACTGCACTCCAACTCACGTTTATTTTATTCCTAGTATTAATACTACTACCTAAAATTTCATATTAATTTATTTACTCTTTTATTCATTAATTTATTTACTCATTTACTCATAGTGTGTCTCTCCTAGAATGTTAAGCTCTGTGAGGACAAGATCTTCACTACAACAGTGCCTGGCACATGGTAGACCTTCAACAAATAATGGAATGAGTGAATGAAAAATGAATGGATGGATGGATGGATGGATAGATGGATAAATGGAGTCTAAAGTTTTGGGCTTCTACCACAATTATTTTCAGTAAACCATATAAACCCAATACATAGGAGGGATACAAAGAAAGTTACAAAAAAGCCAAAATATTTACTTATGTTTCATTTTTCTTTTCGTTACCTTATATTGGAAGAAACAGTCACTAAAATGATCAAAAAGTAAGCAGTTTGCCAAAGCAGCATTTAGACAATCCAGTAAACAGGTAAACTGGCTTGGATTAAGGTCAGAGCATACTCTAGCCTTTCAGAGGGTCTTAACTTTGTTGTTCCCTGTAAAGGATGACACTCCCACAAAGCAGCAGTTCTGCGGTGGGAAGGAGGAGAGGTGGTACATAGTGGGTTACCTATGCAAGCAAAAAGTCTAAGTTAGTGGTTCTCAACTGGGGGCAAAACATCTATAACGGAGATACGTGACAATGTCTAGAGACACTCTGATTATCAGGGTTTGGGGATTGGGGGTGAAGAGAGAGTAAGAGTGCCACAGGCATTTAGTGGGTAGAGGTCAAAGAAGTTGCTAATACAATGATTTAGCCAACTGAAATGTCAACAGTGCCACTGTTGAATAAGCAGTGTATCAGGTAGCTTAGTGCAGGGGTCCCCAACCCTGGGGCCATGGTCTGTGGCCTATTAGGAACCAGGTCACACAGCTGGAGGTAAGTGGCACGCCCAGCAAGCAAAGCTTCCTCTGTATTTACAGCCTCCCCCTGACACTAGCATTACCACCTGTGCTCTGCCTCTTGTCAGATCAGAGGCGGTATTAGTTTCTCAAAGGAGCACAAACCCTATTGTGAAGGAGCACATGCAAGGGATCTAGGGTGTGCACTCCTTATGAGATTCTAATGCTTGATGATCTGAGGTGAGAGCTGAGGTGGTGATGCTAGGAGCAGCTGTAAATACAGATTAACATTAGCAGAGATGTTTGACTGCATAGAGACCATAATAAATCAATTGCTTGTAGACTCATATCAAAATCCTATCAGTGAGTGCCAAGTGACAAGGTGCATCTGGTGGCAGGCTTTATAGTGGCAAATGAGCTATATAATTATTTCATTATATTACAATTTAATAATGGTAATAGAAATAAAGTGCACAATAAGTGTAATGTGCTTGAATCATCCTGAAACCACCCACCCTCTTCTGGGTCTGTGGAAAAACTGTCTTCCATGAAACTGGCCTCTGGTTTCAAAAAGATTGGGGACCTCTATCTTAGTGTACCCTTTCCTCTTCACTAAAGAAAGCATATTAAACACAAGTGGTATTATTAGATACTGTTAGATACATAAACTTGAGTTTAGACAAATCAGTATGATTTTAAATCTTCAGTTAGTCAACAGTCAATGATGACAATAAGACTGTAACACATCAGTATATCAAGTCCTTACTATTAAGAATCCCTGGTAGATCTTGGAAATAATAACACTTCATCTGGAAACTTGAGACCATTTCTAAAATTCTAATCAGCTAGAACTAACTCAATGAAATCAGAAAGCTATGTAGTCCCCAAGACAAGGTATTTGAAGACTGTACTCTGCCATTGCAATTTTAAGCCACAACACCCATAACATTTTTAGTATTTTTCCTGCGTGCTCTTTTCAAATTTCACCTTTCCATAAAATTTTTCCTTATTACTCCACTAGTCTTTGTTACAGTGCCTCCCACCTAGAGGGCATTCAAATGTTTGATGCTTAAACATTTATTAAAGCAAACTCTCCAGTCCATTCAGCTCATTCCATTTAATTCTTTGTGCACTGAAGGTGAGTACTACACAAGTAAGTATCGTGTGTTGTTTCTTATTTGTATGCCTGATTCACCATCTTCTTTGCAGCCAAAGACTGTCAAATTGCCTTCTGTATACACACAAGCCCTAGAACAGAGCAAGGCACCCAAAAGTCATTCCCAAAATAATTTTCTGATTCAAATATTTTTAGAATTCATAACTGTCATTAGCCAGGAAATATATGTGAGAAGAATAAAGTGTGGTAAGGGAGCTTAAGCGGATATCCTGAACTGATTATTTTCTTCACACCACCTCTTTGACATTCAACTTTTCCTGCTGCGTTCCCATGGAAAGTTTTTCTACTTAGAAGGGGCAGCAAGGTCGCAGACTAGTAGGAGTTACGTAACTCCTTGGAATCTCTCACTTAAGCATCTTTTTCTTAAAGGTGGATCCACTTTACAAGCGGTTACCAAGGCAACCGGAGACAGCAAAAATCTGAAGTGCTACGATCTGCGGAAGAAATTCTAAGGTCCAAAGTTAAAGTGCGAAGCAGCAGCGCGAATTAGTAGACACCGGCCACTACTGTGGATAATTTAAAGTCTGTTCAGTCTCGCCCACGCTCCCATTTTTTCCCAAAAATCCTTGTTTCGGGACAGAGGCCGGAGAGGGACCTCAGCAGACAAACGAACGGCCGTAAGCCAGGAGTTCGCCTTCCGTTCGCTGCACTCTGCCCAGACAAGTAAGCCACAGTCCTCCACGCCCCCATCGCGCCCACACGAGCCACGGACCCGAGGGAGCGCTCTCCACAACCCCAAGATGGTTAAGCGAAAATCATATGCGACTCCTCGGGATATACCAGAGAACTATTCACCACACCGCCGCTTTTGGCCTCAGGGATGGGGCGAACTCAACCCGGGAAGCCACTCAGGAAAGACCCCAGCTTCGGCGAGGCCTACTTCGCTAGTGGTCGGAGGGAGGGCCTAACCGTACTCTCGGCCCACATGACTCTGTGCCTCGACTCTGGTCACTGCCCGGACAGCGTGGGCAGAAAAATGAAACAAGTGGGTACTTTCAGACCCTTCCGTATCGAGGACCCAAATCAACAACCCACCTGGTGAGCGCCATCTTCTTCCGCTTGCTTCCAGCGCGAGCGACGCACATCAGGGCGGGTCTTTCTCGGAGACGAGTTAGGAAAAGGAAGAAGCGAGCGATGCGCAGGCGCGCTAGCCGAAGGGCCTTCTGGGATTTGTAGTTCTTTAAATAAGGCAATAATTAGGTCCCATTCTAAACAGACCGTGCGCTTATCGTAGGACCAGAGGTTCAGTTAAGAAAAGCAAAGGCAACACCCGTACACTGTGACGTGACAGGGCGTTCCCTAGCCAAAATAACGAAGTTCAGATGTTTTTTAAGTCACTATTTTATTCCCCTCTCAGTCTTATCTCGTAGAGGTCCCAAATACAAGAGCCTTCAGAGTACAGCAACGTTAAATAAAAGGGTGACAGGGTTTTAAAACAATAGAAAATCATGAGAATGCCGAATGGAGAGTTAGTTCTTGGACGCTCTGAAAACATTCACACTCAAAATTTTTCTTTAAAATTTTTTTCCTTACTCCCAGATTCTACCCCCAAACACTCTCCTGGGGAGGTATTGTGATCCTTTAATTAAGTTACCTTTAGAATATTCATATATATCATTTGTATGTATGCATGTATGTGTTTTAGATAGATTATGGATTAAACATAATCTCTGATGATGTGGTAGGATAAATGGCATCTGCTTCAAAATACTGAGAGAGGAAAATGGAGGGAGTGTAGATGAAACAAGGATAGCCCTGAGTTTTGCTCATTATTGAAGCTGGATAATGGGGAAATGGATGTTCATTACAGTATTCTCTCTACTTTTGTATACATCGGAAATTTTCCATGATAAAAAACAGAAACAAACTTTTAATAGCACACAAACAGAAAGGTGCATATACTCTAAATGTATTGCTCTTTGAATTTTCCCAAACCAAACACACTAGTTTGAGCAGCAGAAGAAGCACACCCCATCCAGGATGACTCAATTTTTGGTGTGACAAGATGTTCTAGGCTCATCTAGTACTTTTTCTGCCCTAGACCTAAAATCAGTCATTTCTCCAAGGAGCCTCTGACAAGTGGAAAAGAGAAAACAAGCTGGATACTACATTGCTGGGTTGATTATTGTTTGTAAGACTTTGCAGTGGACAGAACCAAAATTTCACATACACATATTTTTTTGAGAGCATGCATCATGTATGTATACCAATATTTCCAAAATTGCAATTTAGGATTAAACAGATTTTACTTAACTTTGATTTTATATGTGTATCTCTTCTGAAAATCTTGGTACCTAATGGCATGACATAATTATATATATGAAACCATAAATAAAGGGGGACTACTGTAACATATACAATCAGAGGACTGATAGCTCATATTCACAGGCTCAGGGATTATGCAGGGTATGCACATGGAGGCAGGAGGAAGAGATCTTGAGGGACATCTTAGTATCTTGACTGCCACAGGATATAAGCCAAAAGAAAAAGAAAAACTCTTTGGTAAGTTCAGGATTGGTATAACAAGTACAATCTGACAGTTTAAAAATATAAATTCTAGCTACATCTTCACCAATGAGCTGTGTTATCATGATCAAGACACTTCCTTGGCTCCAAATTTTTTTTATTATTATTAGACTTATTGGGGATTGGTGAACAAGAATTACGTAGGCTCCGGGTGTACAATTCTACAGTGCATTATCTATGTGTTGCATTATATGTTCACACACCCCCCGCCCCAGTGTCAGTTCTCTTTCTATCACCGTATATTTGGCTCCCCTGGCTCCAATTTTATGCTGATCATATTACCTGCTTTATATATATCACAGAGTGATTATGAGAGTTGTTGGAGGTAATGTAGGTGAATATGTTTTACTCAGCTCTAAAGCACTATGTAAATATATTAGTTATTACAGTTAATATTTTGGTTGACAGTAATCTGCTTTAACCTCTGATGCAGGAATGTATTATTTCTAAAAAGAATAAAAGAAGAGCAAATTAGAGAAGGTCCCAGAAGCCAAGATCAAAGAGCTTAGATCTAATTCAGCAGGTGATTTAGAGCTGAAGGAGGACTTAAATGGAGGCCTGGATCCAAGAAACTGGCAAGAACAATGATTCGTAAGGCAGAATGGGTTTCTATGGTAATGAGAGTCAAATGAGGCCACTGAAGTTGAGGTTAAAATAATTAACATGGGAAATCAGTAAGATACAGACCAAGACCTGGGAGATAGGATTGGAAAAAAGGAGTAGAGAAGAGCTTTTACAATCTACTCTCATTTTTCACTGAGGCACATCCATGTGAAGCATTCCTACTGTCATGGTCCCTCACTGTCCTTGGGGTATTTAGAGAATAGCAACTGACTTTAATAGCAGTCTTAGTAAAACATAATCAAGAAGGCAAATCTATTGCAAAAGTAACACAATATTATACCCCAAGGCTAAATACTTTATTCACATTTGTGGGGTGAGAGGTTTTGTCTCCTTCTTGATCACAGGTAATTAGCAGCTGCCTGTTCATAATAGAGAAGCCCAGCGCAGGCCAGAATTGGTGCTGCTTCAGGTTGCAAGGAACAATCAACTCGCTCCATTCTTGATACTCCAGATAGAGGGTGGAATTTGTCCTCAGAGAACCTAGGTCCTAACTTGATTCCTAACTAACTG
The DNA here is from genome assembly GCA_004026885.1 of Lyroderma lyra. Taxonomy (NCBI): domain Eukaryota; kingdom Metazoa; phylum Chordata; class Mammalia; order Chiroptera; family Megadermatidae; genus Lyroderma; species Lyroderma lyra. The sequence goes on along the minus strand of PVJL010002025.1, from coordinate 132,016 downwards.
TAGCTCTGTAGCCATATGTGACATAACTACTAGTAGTAGGGTGGACTAGTTAAATACATGGATTCTAGAGTCAGCTTTCCTGGGTTTCCAGCCCAGCTCTCTAATTTACTAGTTGTGCATCTTGGACAAATTTAACTTCTCTCTCAGTTTTCTCCCCGCCTGAAAAAATAAAAGAAGGGAGGTGGGATGAGAAGTAAGTATAACCTAGTCTCATAGAATTGTTTGGGCAATTAAATGAGTTAATCATGTAAAGTACTTAGAACAATATGCAACATAGAGTAAGCACTAAAAATATAATTATTTTTTGGCCTTAACAACATTTATTTAGCTTCTTGAGCTTCAGGTTTTGTATCAGTAAGGTGAGGCAATTGCACTCAAATTTATTTCTAGAGTACCTTCCAGCTAACAGTCTTTTCTTGTATACAATGTATGCTTTTATTTTTGCAATGCTGGTATGCTCTGATGCCATTATGCTTTAGTTGCTGCTGCTTTATTTAAATTCATTTCAGGTGAATAGTGGTACTGCCCCACCTCACTGGTCTTCCTTATTAAAAGTTTTTCATATGCCTTTACAATCTTTAAAAAAATTTAAAAGCAGTGTGTTGGTTCTACAAGACAACTGGCCAAGACTTTTCAAAATGCCAATGTTACAAAGAAAAAAAAAGTAATAGAATAGATGAAAAGAGACTCAAGAGATACACTGAATACAATGAGTAAAAATCTTGATTGGATTCTGGTTCAATTGGGGGAAAACTATAAAAGATATTTTGGGACACTTGGACAAATTTGAATATGGATTGGAAGTAGACTACATTTTGAAATTTTTGCTAATTTTTGGAGTATTAATGACATTGTGGTTAAGTAGGAGATGTTTATTTTTTGCACATAAAATGGGTTTATTAGGATGGTTCCTCACTCATCTTGACTCAGGGTGCTTTTAGTGCTGCTTCCTTCTGAGGGAGCATCCTTCTGTAAGCCTCATTCTTCTTCCTGTAGGCTGACAGAAGACAGTGGAGCCGCCCATACACAAAACTGCCAGAATCCAATCCACACTGATGCATGGCTAAGGATGATGGTCATTTGATAGCCTCCTGGGCATTACACATCCATGAAGTAGGAATTGGGGCTCTGCACAAGGCACTTCCTGTGTTTCCTCTTCTTTTCTGGAGAGGGATAAGATCTTAGCAAGAGGCACATTCTTGTGGGGAGGTTCTCACCACTGCAAAGGCAGGATAATGTTCTTATTTTTAGGAGACACATGCCAAAGGGATTGTGGATGAAATGTGTACAACCTGCTTTCAAATAGTTCAACTCAATAACAACAACAACAACAGTGTGTGTGTGTGTGTGTGTGTGTGTGTGTGTGTTTATAGTGCTGTGGGAAAAATGGAAGACTGAGAGAGAGAGAGAGAAAGCAAATATATAACAAAATGTCAACAATTATTGAACCTAAGTGGGAGGGCTGTATAGATATCTACTGAACTATAGTTTCAACTTTCTATGTATGAAAACTTTTATAATAAAAAATTTAGCTAAGAAGAGCAAAGTTAGAGGACACACATTTCCTAATTTCAAAACCTATTTCAAAGCTACAGTAATCAAGACAGTGTAGTATTGGCATAAGGACAGACATTTATATCAATGAAATAAAATTGAGAGTCCAGAAACAAACTTGGATGTCTGTGGTCAACTGATTTTTGACAAAGGTGCTGCTATGGTATGAATAAATCTCCCCTAACTGCATATGTTGAAACCCAACCCACAATGTGATAGTATTGTGGGACCTTTAGGAGGTGATTAGGTCGTGAGGGTGAAGGCCTTATGAATGGGATAAGTCACCTTATAAAAGAGGTCCCAGAGATCTCTCTTTTCCTTTTCACCATGTGAGGACACAGAAGAAGGTATAGTCCATGAACCAGAAAACAGAGCCTCACTAGACACCAAATCTACTGGTGCCTTGATCAGGGACTTCTTGGTCTCCAGAAGTGTGAGAAATAAATGTCTGTTGTTTATAAGGTAGTTTATATGGTATTTTGTTGTAGTAGCCCAAAAGGACTAAGATGCCAAGCCCATCCAATGGGAGAAGATAATCTTTTCAACAAATTGTGCTGCAAGACTGAATGTACAAAAGAATGAAACTGGACCCTTACTCCACACCATATATAAAAACTAACTAAACATAGATTACAGACTTAAAAGTAAGAGCTGGAACTATAAAATTCTTAAAATAAAACTTAGGGATAAATGTTCATGTTCTTAGATTTGGCAGAGGATTTTCAGATATGACACCAAAAGCATGAGCTATTAACAAGAGAAAAAAATAGCTATATTGGCTTGCATGAAAAGTAAAAACTTTTGTGCTTCATCAAGACAATGAAAAGACACCCTAGAGAATAGGAGACATTATTTACAAATCGTATGTCTGATAAGGAACTTATGGCTAGAATATATAAAGTTCTCTTATAGTTCAACAACAAAAAGATAAACATCCCAATTAAAAGAATGGACAAAGTGTTTGAATAGATGTTTCTTCAGAGAAGATACATGAATGACCAATAATCTCATGAAAACTTGTTTAACATCATTAGCAATCAGGGAAATGTAAATCAAAGCTACAGTGAGATACCAATTCATATTCACTGGGATATGGCTAAAATTAAAAAGACAAACAGGAGTTCGCTGGTGGTGTAGTGGCTTAAGGCTTTGGTGCTGTCAGCGCTGCGGCCTGGGTTCGATTCCCAGCCAGGGAGCTAACCACATAGGAAAAAAAAAAAGTTAAACATAGAGTTACCATATACCCAGCGATTCCAATCCTTGGTGTTTACCTAAGAGAATTAAAAACGTGTGTATATAAAAACTTGTACACATTCATAGCAGCATAATTCATAATAACCCCAAAGTAGAAGCAACTCAAATGTCTATGAACTGATGAATGAATAAACAAAATGTGATGTATCTATACAATGGAATATTATTTGGCAATAAAAAGGTATGTAGCATTGATACATGCTAAAATATGAATGAACCTCGAGTTTAGACAACTTGCACAGCTGGAGGGAGCCATCTATAAGAGATTACTTTTACCTTCACTTCTAACACCAGCTGCAAGTTTAGGGGTTCCTAAAGCTATTCTCTGGTTTGATAATTCTTTAGAAGGACACACAGAACTCACTGAGAGCTGTTGTTCTTATGGTTTATTATAGGGAAAGGATATAGATTAAAATCAGCTAAAGGAAGACGTGCACAGTAGGGTCCAGGAGGATCCAAACATAGAGGGTCTAGTTTTCCTCTCCTTGTGTAGCCAAGACAGCGTTACTCTCCCAGCATCGATGTGTGACAATACACAGAGAGTATTGCTAACCAGGGAAGCTCACCTGAGCCTCGGTGTCCAGATTTTCTATTGGACCTCCATCACATAAGCATGATTGATTGCCTGTGTGGCTGATCTCAGTCTCCAGTCCCTCTAGACATCTACTGATGGTGCATGATTTATAGCCCCCACTCTAAATCACATTGCTCGGCTTTTTGGCCAACTCCTGCCCTAAGACTATTTGATATGGCCAGCCCTGACTCTAAATCATATTTTTAAGACTATCTGATGGCTCAAAGCTTCCAGGCAAACAAAGACACTTCTATTAGGCATGACATTTCAAGAGCTTAGAGATTTCTTCCCAGAAGCTGAGACAAAAGGCCAGATCTCTGTTTGGGCAAGGTTAAATTCTTTACTACAGAAACCTTGAAAACATTATACTAAGTGAAAGGAGCCAGTCAAAAAAGGCCAGATATTATATAATTCCATTTACATTTATATAAAATTTCCAGAATGGAAAAATCCATAGAAACAAAATAGATTAATACAGTAGATTCTCAGTTAACCAGCATCCATGGGAACTGGTAGATGCCAGATAAATTATGGAGACTTTTGGTTAACCAGTACCTAAGTGACCAGCAATGAGCAAAATCTTCATTTAGCGAAATTCAAGCAACTGGAAAAATCTCAAGTAACTGGTTGCTTGAGAGTGCTGGTTGCTTGAATTCCATTTAATGGAGAGTCTACTGTAGTTACCTGAGGCTGGGTTGGATGGGAATCAGAGAAGGGAGAGGTGACTGACTGCTAATGGGTATAGGGTTTCTTTCTGGCATGTTGAAAAATTATATAGTGCTGACGGTGGCACAACTCTGTACATATACTAAAAACCATTGATCTGTATCCTTTAAAAAGGTGAATTTTTATGGAATGTGAAATATATGTCAATAAAGCTGTAAAAGCAAAGTCAAGTAAAATGCAGAATTTATAAAATGAATAAATAAATGAGTAAAAAGTACAATATAGATCTCCTTCATTCATTTTTCCCCCAAATGAGCTTCAGAATTATTTTGTTGAGTGTTTTTTGAAGTCTTTAGAAATATTGTCATTGACTTGACCATAAATTAACTTAGAGAGCTGATGTCTTTACAATTTTATGCCTCAAGAACACTGTTTATGTTTTGACTTATTAAAATCTTCTTTCTTGATATAGATTGTATATATCTCTCAGGACATTGATCCTTAGGTATTTCATTTCTTTGTTATCATGAATACAATCTCTGTTTTTATATGATACTAAACATAATGGGCATTTTTATTAAGCAAGCCAAAAAATGTTCTGAAATGTGACAATTTATGAGTAGAGTCAATTTTTTGACTGTGTATGACTTAAAGTTATGGTCAACTTGTATTTGATGAGATGTGCTCCTACATCTTATTCCTGGGACTGAGCAATTCTCAGGGTTGATGCAGAGGAGAGCCGTTTTGCTTTCTTTTGGCTGCTTCCCTCCTCCAGCTCTGAGACTTCCTGTTTAAAAGCACTGTGAGACCTGCTGACCCTTTTTCTTTCCAGATTTAATTATTCTTTTTGAAAGTTGTCTGTAACCTGAAGGAGATTTGAAACACAAGGCTCCAGTGGGGATGAAGCTTTAGACCCAAGATCACTATCCCTTTTTCTATTGAGTAGCCTGGCGGGGGAACAGTTTGCCCCTTGCCCTGAGCACCGTCGTTTGTTTTGATCATGTTCATTCCTATCAAGTGAGCTGCTGGCTCAGAAGGCAGTCAGCTGTCTGATACCTGACGTGACCCCTTACATGACTTTGTCTTATCTCTAGTAACAAGACATTCCAAGAGAATATGGCTGTGAAGCTACAGTGGGTATGGGTGGCTATGATTTAATAAACTGCTGGGACAATAAGAATAGTTACTGTTTGCTGATGGTTTCCTCTGTGCTTGTTTATTTCATTCAATCCTTACAACAGCCCTATGAGTAGTTAACTCTTCTTATCCCCATTTTACAGATTGAAAATGGAGGTTAGAGATGTTATGTAAGTTGCTCAAGATGACAAATGGGAAGTGACGAATCTGGAATCAAACCCAGAATATGAACTTAACCACCATTCCATACTGGCTCCTTAGTGGGAGATTCTTTTATTTTTAAAATATTTTTATTAAAAATATAGCTAACATACAATATTATATTAGTTTCAGGGGTGCACCATAGTTATTCAACATTTATATACCTAAAGAAGTGATCACCATGATAATGACCATCTGACACCTTATCACACTATCACAATATTATTGGCTATAATATCTATGCTATATATCCCCATGATTTATTTGTTTTATACCTAAAAATTTGGATCTCTTATTCCCCTTCACCTTTTTCTCCCTTTTAAAAATTTTCAATTACAGTTGACATTCAATATTCTTTTATATTAAGTTCAAGTGTACATCATAGTAGTTAGACATTTATATAATTTAAGAAGTGATTCCCCTGCCTAGTCTAGTACCCACCTGGCACTATACATAGTTATTTTGCCCTATCATTGACTATATTCCCTAATCTTCATGTTACATCCCCTGACTATTTTGTAATTACCAATTTGTACTTCTTAATCCCTTCACCTTTTTTACCCTGCCTCGACCCCCTCCCATCTATCACGCCAACAAATCTAGTACCTATCTGACACCATACATTGTTATTTCAATATTATTGACTATATTCCTTGTGCTATACCCTACATCTCCGAAACTACTTCATAATAACCAATTTGTACTTCTTTCCCCCTATACCCAACCCCCTTCCCATCTGGAAACCATCAACATGTTTTCTATATTCTATCTTAAGAAGAGATCTGGAGTCAGACAGACCTGAGTTTGAGTCCTGTCTCCCTTGCTTCCTCCATAGCTCTGTAATCTTCAGCAAGTTTACCTCTTCACAAGGCTGTGAGGATGACATGAGATAATGAATGTAAAGTGCTTAAGTGCTTGGCTCACAGTGAGTACTAAATAAATATCAGCTGTCATTCTTTAAAAATGTATCAAAAATTTATCAAGTGCTTTTCTGTGTCAGATCCTATACTAATTTGGTGAGACTCAGAGTTAAATACTGCACAGCCCTAGTCCTGAAGACCAGGGGGTTGGTAGATCTGGGTTTTGCGGGCTGAATCTGACCTTCAAAAGTGTTTTTTTTTGGCACACGCTTTAAAACTTTTGAGTTAGTTGCAGACATTTAAAACTTGGGAGATTTTCAGATTTTTATTTTTATAAAAATCTGGATTTCCAGGTTCTTTTGAAAACCAGTAGTGCTGGCAACCCTGAGCTCACATTCTCATGTGGCAGCCATAATTTGGAATGCAGTTTGCCATGCGGGAAGATGGGCCACAGTTCCCACCACTCCCTACTGCATCCCAAGCTGAGGGAATCAGTGACCATTCATTGTTGCAATTGCACTTGTTTTTCTTATGATGGAAATAAAACACTTCATGTGCCCACGATACTCTCATAAGAAAACAAAAGCTAGGTCAAAGGAACTGCATGACTCAAGAAAAATGGACAACGATCCTGGTTTAAAAGTCAGGATTATTCTCATGTCTGACCTGCTTCACTGATGTTTTATGTTCTTCTTGGCTTCTGTAGGCATTTGAGTTTGCAGCCCCTGGTATAAAAAGATAACTTCACAATGTGATAAGTGTCAGGCTGGAAACACACCCAAGATGATTTGGAAGTACCAGGGAGAGGTACTTAGCCAGCCTAGGGGTTCAGAGGATGCTTCTTATAATGTCACTTGACCAAGACTCTTTGCCATCAGTAAGTGAGGCCCAGAAGAAGAGTGGCAGAGGTTTGGGCAGTAGGTGGAATGGGAGAGCTCTTTACGCAGATGGAACAGCATGAGAAAGGGCTCAGAGGTGGCAGCAGCAGCCCCTGTCTTTTCTTTGATCTATTGACCTGCTTTTGACATTCCTACTTAGACTTCTTCCTAGGGCCATGGTGCCTCTGGCTTTCTTATCACTAAGAGAGGAGAGATGATTGAACCTTGTCAATGGCTGAGCCCTCTTGCCTCCATATACTACCAGCTGCACTCATCTCCATAGGTTCTCCTTGACTCACCAACACACATGTATGCTTGGAGACCATGCCTCAAGATCCCATCCATACAAGCTCCTAATAGAAGGAGTCTCTATACTCATTACCCAGTCACACACCAACAATAATACAGTGCTCTTCCTTCAGAGGAGGGGCTGAGAATATTTTAGTATTTAAATAATAGAAGTTAGAGTCTGTGTGGCAGGTAGAATTAACACCCTCTCCCTACAAAATAAGCAGCCCCTAAATATCTGTTCCTGATAAAGGCTAGTTAAATTCCTCCCAGGGCAATACGAGAAGCCTCCAGAGGTGAGAGTGTTTCTATGGGAGGAATCCCGAAAAGTGGAGCCAGAAGGAATCTCTTCCCAATCTGAGAATAGAGGACTGTTAGAATGGGCAGGGCCAGGCTCAGCCCTTAGCAAAAGTAACTTTCTTTATAATGAATAGACTGTGAGAAAAAACTTTTTTTAAAATTGAGGACATTCATCCAGCAAGGAAACTAGCAGGCCTAGCTGTGACTGATAGGAAGGTCAACTGAACGTGAAGGACTTACGTGAAGGACTTAAGTCTACCCTCACTGACAGGCAGGAGCCCATTCCTTCCAGGGGTCTGAGAGACTTAGCAGAGGCCAGGTAATGGCTGAGGCTGGGTGAAGGCTGAGGGTGGAAGACTTCGCTTGTGGAGCTCAAGGTCAAGTTCAACCTATAGTCAAGTACTCTGCTCTAAGCCGTAAGAAGATACCACTCCACACCCACTAGGATGACCATATTAAAAAAGACAGACAATAACAAGTGTTAGTGAAGCTATAGAAAAATTAGAACCCTCATACATTGCTGGTAAACAAAATGTGATATATCCATATTTGGCAATATTATTTGGCAATAAGAAAAAAATGAAGTACCAATATATTATATAAATCAACATATATGAACCTTGAACACATTAAGTGAAAGAAGTCACAAAAGACCAGAGGGTATATTATTCCATTTATATGAAATGTCCGGAATAGTCAGAGCCATATGGAACGTACATTAGTGGTTGTCTGGGGCGAGGGCCAGGGCGGGAGGTGAGGAAGGGGGGACTGAGAAAAAGTGACTGCTCATGGGTATAGGTTCCTTTCGTTGAAAAAGTTCTGAAATTATCAGGTGGTGATGGTTGTACAACCCTGTGGATATAATAGAAACCACTGAATTGTATACTTTGAAAGGGTGAATGTTATGGTGTGTGAATTATATCTCAATAAAGCTGTTATTAAAAAAAAATCTCTGCTCCAAGTTTCGTCTGACTCCCTCTGAGATAATGGGTATCCACAGTGGACTTTTGCCTCTCTTTTCCTATTTTTATTTTTTAATTTCCTTTACTGATCAATGCCTTATCTGATGATTTTTCCTAAGGTTCAGCCTTAAACACTTTTCTAGTGGTTATGTTCCATGAACATAAGACTTCCAACTTCACCACTAACTACTTGTGTGATCTTGAGCAAGTTAGTTAAATTCTTCTTCTTTCTTTTAAATTAATTAACTTCTTGACCTCAATGGCCTCATTTGGAAAATGGGGATAGTAATTGTACCTTCTTCATAAGTTAAGTATGAACAGATGCTAAAATGACATATATGAAGCTTGTTTAGAACAGTCCCCAATACAGTTCACAGTAAATTCTGTATTAGTATTTGTAATGATTATTTACATATTAAAACCCTAGAATAGTCTTGAGCACATAGTAAGTGCCCCATAAATATTAGTTGTTGTTATTATTAGTATTAACTTATTTTTATTAAGGTAATGGTTAACTTGCCCAAGGCTTTATCTGTTCTGCTGTTGAAGAATATATAAACTGTTTCTACTTTGGGTTTATTCCTGAATTATACAGCTTTGAATATTTCTGCATTGCTTTCTCTAGGGTATACATTAGGAGTAGAATGCAGAATCACAGGGTATGCAGATCTTCCTGTTTACAGATAATGCCAAACCATTTTCGAGAGCAGTTGATTCAGTTTATATTCCTACCTCCAACACTTGATGTGCTTGTCTTGTAAAATTTTACATCTGGTATATAATGATGGCATCAATTTTAGTTTGCATTTCCCTGATTACTAATGAGGTAGTGTCTTTGATTTCCTCTTTTGTGAAGTTCCTGTTCAAGTTTCTTGTCCATTTCTTACTGGGTTATGTATCTTTTAATTGTTGATTTGTGAGAATCCTTTGTGTTTGTAAACTAGTCTTCGGTCTATAGCAATTATCTTCTACTGCTCTGCTTGACTTTCTGCTCCAACAATGGCATCGTTTGATGAACAAAGTTTTAATTCTTAACTAAAAAACTTATGAATCGTTTCTATTATGGTTAGAGCTCTTGGTTTCTTGATTAAGATATTCTTCCCTGTTCCAAGATATTGAACATGCGTTCCTGTATTATCTTATAAGTTTTATAGTTTTCCCTTTTGTACTTAGGTCAGTTCCACCTGAAATTGACTATAGGAGTGCAGTTTCAATTTTTTCTACATGGATGCTCAATTTTTATCAGCACCATTTATTTAAAAGTTCCTGGGGTTCCCTGGTGGTGTAGCGGCTAGGTTTCAGCACTCTTACCGCTGTGGCCTGCGTTTGCTTCCCAGTCAGGGAACCAACAACAACAACAACAAAAAAAAAAAAAAAGAGAGAGAGAGAGAGATTGCAACGCAATATAGGGGTTCCCTGGTGGTGCAGTGGCTAGGCTTTGGTGCTCTCAAAGCTGTGGCCTGCGTTTGACTCCCAGCCAGGGAACCACCAAAAAAAAAAAAAAGTTCTTTCCTCACCGATTTGCAGGCCATCTCTGCTGTATAACGAGTGTTCATACACGAAGGCTGTTTGGAAATAAGATCTAGCCATTAAATGCCTCTATTTTTCTTTAAATTCATTTTTATTGATAAACTTTTTGGGGTGACATCTGTTAGCAAGAATTACATAGGTTTCAGGCATACAATTCCACAGTGCATTGTCACCTTGTTGTATAATAATTTCCTATTTTTTATATTACATGACTGGATACTTTCCAGACAGCCCTCGTATACAGATCTGTTTGGTGCCTCTTCATTTCTCTTCCTCTTACAGCAAGTCCTCCTACCCTGCTCTCCTTATTCAAAAGTGTGTTTCATCTTGGCCCTTTGCTTAACTTGAAAATGAGCTTATCAAGTTCCACCAAAAATAAAAAAGAAATAAAACAGTTTTCCCAATTGGTATACATCTCAAGACCTAACTGGAAGATAGTGGGCAGGGACTTTTTCTTTTCCACTTGGAAGTAAACAAAGAAGCTTGTACATTCTTTGCTGCTAAAAGTTGCCTTATTCTAGGGATATCAGTATGGGGTTGAAAACAATAGTCAGAGAAGGGCAGAGCTTAGGAACTCGCTGAGAACAGGGTCAGATCATGGCTTCTGAGTCCTTTTTACCTCTGGATGATGCAGCTCTGTCAATTTGAGTTGGAGTTTCTGTTATTGGAAACCGAAAGCATCCAAACTTATCCATAAGCTATCTTAAATATAGATTTAAATGCAGAAGCAAGTAAAAAGGCCTCTTTGTAAAAAGGAAAACAGCTGTCACAATAACTATGCATTTTATTCTACAGGAAGGCATATGTAACAAGAATAATGATAATAATGATAATGATGATAGCTAACATTTACTAAGCCAGTCACTGTGCTCAGAAATGTACATTTATGATTTTATGCAATGGCCATGACCTCCATATCTTCTTCTTTTTCCAGATCCAGAGATGTTAAATAACTCTCACACTGTCACATTGCTAATAGGATTCAGAGATAGGTCTGTCTGAATCCAACACACCAATTGCTCTTTTGACTTAGAATTATTTATTAAATATGGAAAATTAAATACTTTCAGAAGAGTAAGAGTAAGGTTTTGGGAAAAGGGGAACTCTTCCTCACTATTAGTAGGAACATAAATGGATATAACCTTTCTAGAGAGCAACTTGATAGTATATATGAAAATATTTATATTCTGAAAATGTTTATATTCTTTTAACCTAATTTTATTATTAAAAATTGAATGGTGCCCCAAAATGAAGATTTTAAAGGATATTCATAGCAGCAAAATTGTAGTAGCAAAAATAGAGTTTAGATTAAATACATGTTAAAGACTAAAATACTCATGCAACTATTAAGAATCATGTTTTAGAATTTTTAATGACAAGGAAAAATGTACTATCTTAAGCGGTAAAAGCAGATTACAAAACAATATTCACAGCAGGATTTCTATTACATATATTATTTAAAAGACTAGAAGGATGTATTGTAAAACAATAACAGTGATTATCTCTGCAGGGTATGATTATGGATAATTTAAATTTTCTTCTTTTATTTTTCTGAAACTTTCAAATTTTAACCATGAACTTGCAGAACATTTTATTTATAAAATTTGCCAACACGCTCAAAAGTAGAGAGAATAGAAAAATGAACTTGATGAATTCATGACCAGCTTCAACATTTGTCAACACAGGGTCCATTTTGCCCATTGTACCCTTTCCCTCTTTTTCCCCTGGATTATTTTGAAACAAATCTCAAACATCTTATTTCACTAGTAAAAGTTTCAGCATGTCATTTAAAAGATAAGGTCTCCTTTTTAAAACCCACAACCATAGTAACAGTATCACACCTAAATTTAAAAAATAATTCATTTCTTCAGCTCATAATATCAACAAATATCCGTTACTGTTGGCATTTCCTTGATTGTTTTAAAATTTTTATGGATTTTGTATTTTCATGCATTAATGGTTTTGCTTTTTCAATATATATAGTTTCTTTGAATTGAGATCCAAATACGTTTTATTCATTGTGATTGGTTGCGATAGGTCTCCTATCTCTTTTAATGACACTTTCCCCTTCATCTCTATTTTTTTCATGCAGTACTTTATTGAGGAAACTGTGTCATTTGCCTTGTAGAGTTTTCCAGAGCCTCAATTTTATATCTTCATGATGTTGTTCCTCCTATGTTTTCTATAAATTCTTCACTAGATCTAAAGCTTGGTCAGATTCAGCGTTTTGTTTTGCTTTGTTTTTGTGGTGAGGTAGGGGAGAGATAAAGCAACTTCCCAGATGGTGGTGTTTACTAAGGAAGATCCCAAGTGTGGTGGTCTTCCTCGTGATGGTGGCAGCCATTTATGATCATTAGGAATTGCAAATTGGTGATGCTCTATCATTCCTTTTCCACTTATTGGCTGAAATACTTCTGTAAAAGTGAATTCTTCCCTTCATCAACTATTCCATTACCCTTTGGAACAGATTACAAAGAGAATGAAGGCCCGATCCTTTCTCTTTAATGACCAGTTTTTAAAATAATTAGGTGGTTTCCTAGCATTCTTCAGAAGTGACTTAATTTTTTTTCTAGAGTATCATTATAAATTCATGGAATGAAACATAACGTATTTTGCGGTGTATAATGTGCTCCCATGTATAATGCACACCCACGTTTTTGGCTCAAAATTTCAGGGAAAAAATAATTTTTGTTTTAATTCAAAGTTTTATTTGTTTATATTTAGGTATTTGTTTTTTGTACTATAAAGGAATTTTAGCATTTTTTTAAAATATAGTATTATGGTATAAGAAATTTTACTTAAAAATAATTACAAAACATGAGAACAGATATAAGGTACAAGAAATTTTATGCATAAATTATTTTTATATAAAACCCCCCCGTTTCATTGTATTCTAGTGTATTATTTTGCATATGGATATCATTATTGATTTCTAGAGTTACGCTTTTAACTTATAAGCATAAAAAACAATGAAAAACATTTCTATAGATATGGAATTAGTACTACCCATGTATAATGTGCACCCTTATTTTTCTCTCACAGATTTGGGCCAAAAAGTGTGCATTACACACAGCAAAATATGGTACTTGATGTGCTTCAATCCAATGATGATCAAATTGCCCCACCTTAGCAAGTAGGACGCTCTTCATGTTGAATTCTGAGTCCTTTGACCCCCAACCCAGTAGTCTTTGATAACTTTGGTTTCTATTATGACAAAATATTCTAGGATCATCATATTCATTTCCATCCCCAGATCTGGAATGAGTCATTTCTCTAAGTAGCCTTGTCTTCTTTTAGTGGGGCCAATCTGTGTCCCTATTAAACGATTTTTTAAATAAAAGAAATAACAGACACTGGATGGTGAATAACAGTAAAAAGAATAAATAGAACTATGAAAGTGTCACAGCCCAGGATTCCTTTAGAGATAGGGACATACCACTCATACAGAAATGTCTTATACAATTCCACAGGAATGTCCACTCCATGTCACGGACATGATCCCCAGTCACCAAGAAAATTTAAATAAACTGTTCACAAAACAGTTTGTGTGTAAAACTTGTGTAGATAAGTTTTTTGGAAAATTAATGTAAATATAATACTTCATTTATCTTAATAGTGGTTCTCAGGCTTATGGTGCAGAAAAGAATCATTTAAGGAGCAGGTCAAAATACAGATTTCTGGGCTCCCCTCCAGACCCTCTGAATCTGAGGTAGGGCTTGGAATTTGTATTTTAATAAGACTTTCAAGTGACTTGAAGCAGGTGGTCAGACCAAATACCCTTTGAGGAACACTGCCAGCTAGACAGACAGACAGAAAAATAGATAGGCAGACAAAGTAGGAGGAAGTGGGGATATGCTTTAAAAGGGTGCACCTTGGAGCATACTTCTAAGAAATAAAACACATTTAAAAAGTTTAGCGATTTCTCTTCTTCTGATTTCAAAAGGCTTTTATTCTCTGTGGAAATTTTTTAAAAAATGGAAAAGCAAACAGGAGAAAATAAAAACTATCTGCAATCCTATTACCCAGAGGCAATGTCCTTTAAGTTGATGTCTATCCTTCCAGACTTCTAAAGGGCATTTCAATTGCTCTTTTTTGCCCACAGATACCCTCAGTGACTAGCCTGGCGTCTCAGCTAGTAAGTGGGAGTCCACCCTGGAATCCAGCTGCTGGATCCTGAACTTCATTATGCTCAGGAACAGTAATACTGCTCCCCCCTCCCAGTATTACTTTATACATGTCTATATGGCACTTTTAAAATTAATTGTAAAATTAAAAATAATTATCTGTCTACAGCAAGACTATGGGCTTCTCAGCAGGGCGGGATATCATCATATTTATATTAGCATCCTCAAAGCAAGGTTTGGTGCTTTATACTGGCTCAGTAACTGTCACACCGTGGACACCCAATAACTGTCCCTTCCAGGCAGGGAGTGGGAGACAACTAGGTCTCCATGGCCTCTCATGGAAATGAATTGCAGGTGTCCTAGATTTTCCAAGACTGATCTGGTTTTCTCCCAAAGAAACAGTAGCACCCTAGTGTTCAAGAACCCAAATTCCTTCCTGAAAGCATGATGGGGGTGTGGCTTTCCTAATGAGGCAGCTTCCTTCAGTCACGTCAATTTTCTGGAGAATGGGGTAGCTGTGAGCTGTTAGCAGATGTCACTCACAGAAGTTGAGTGATGGGGATACTGGCCTGGTAAAGGACACCTGCTAACCGTGTGTACCACACCACCTAAAATGATCTAGTGGACCCCAGGGGCACTTGTACTATAGTTTAGAAAGTATTGGGGCAGAGAATGGCATTGTGGGTGTACTGTTTTAGGTGGTGTTTTGTGAGAAGCCTTTGAAGGGGTGATTCGGGAGATAGGGGGACCGGCTGCAAGCCTGGGGAAAAGACTAGACATGGAAGTGTAGGGAACTTGACCATTTTTGGTGATAGAAATGGGGAGGAAGGGCGAGATGGGAAGGGTATAGAGAAGGAAGTGTCACTAGGCTGAGTTAGTTAGTGATAAGGGACTGAGAGAAATGGGAAGGATGACCTGGGTTTAGAGCCTAGGCCCTGGAAGAAAAGCAGTGCCTGGGCAACACAGAGATTCTGGGCCAGGAAGCTACCTTGGTCTTTCTGTCAAGACCAAGGAAGCAATTCTCTAGTACATGTTTGTGGGAATATCCTCTCCTTTGCTTTTGTCTGGAATATTCATTGTTAAGGATTTGCTCCTCCATGGATTTTAGCAAAAGGGGCATGATAGATGGATGCCAGAGGCCAAATGCTTCCTCTTCCTGTAGAAATGCCAACCCATCGGCCTGTACCATCAGCAAAGTGGGGCCAGGGTGTCTCTCAGTCGCTCTCAGGGGAAGCTGTAAGACCCTTTCCTTTTTCAGGATTGAATTAGCCCTTGATAGGAATCACATTTCCTATTGCCTTTCTTTTCTGCTGAGAGGGTCCTTGCTGCCTCCTCTGACCTCCTTTCTTGGCAACAGAGCTGATGGTGTGAGGTTTAATTTCTCAAGAAAACTAAAAAAGACTCAAAGATCACCAATCTCCATCCCCCATGAGCCACGACCTTCTTTGGTTGTAGAGAGAGGGTCAGTGCAGACAAAGGAACGCTGATCACTTGCAATGGTTTCTCTCTAATTATAGAAAGTATTTAGCTATTGTTCCCTAATTGCTTGCTGCAGTTGGGTTTGAGTATTGTGTTTTTGACAAAAGCCTGGCTTCTGATGAGTTGTTCTTTTCTCTTTTTTTTTCTGCCTTGGATCCTTGCCATATCAGCCCCTGGCTTTTCCACTGGAGAGCTGAAGGAGGTGGTATGGTATTTCTGAAGAAGCTACATTACCTCTTTGAACTGTTCTCATGGCTTCCCTTCTCTTCCTCCCACTTGCTTAATAGAGGAAGGGAATTAACATTTATTGAGCATCTATTTAGTATGTGCCAAGCATTGTACTAAGCCCTCTCATAGGTTGTCTTATTCCACTCTTGCAGCAAGCCTGAGAGGCAGTTATTATTATCCCTGACTTACAAATCTAAGCACAGGAAGGTCTCACAGCCAGCAATGAGCTAACCCAGGATTCAAATCCAGGTCTGTTTTACTCTATGTTACCTCTTTCAAAAGAGCCTGGGAGTTGTAGCCTTTGGCTAACAGAACATTGGTGTTGATGTTCCTACCACTATAGGAAATTTGGGAAATCTTGATCCCTCACCCTGAAAGTGCCTTTTTCTAGGTCCCCTGCTGGAGGTCTGGGATTCCTGTGTAGATTCATGACACAGTGGAGAGATTTTCAAAATGGTAGCAATAACAAGGAGGAAAGTCACCACACCACCAGGGGGCTGTGGCAGTCAGGGTCCTATAGGAAACAGCACATTCAAGGGCTTAAATGCAGAGGTTTGAATGAATAACTGTGTGAAAGAGGTTAAGGGAACCCACAAGTAGTGGGGAAGCAGCAGGGCACTAACATAGGAAATCACCCCCGCCCTGAGGTCTAAAGAGGCATTATGTGGGAATAGTGTTTCTGAGCACAGCAAAGCTCTGACAGGAGCTGGGAAAGAAGAGGAAACCAGTCACTGCTGAAATGCAGACAAAAAGTGCAGGATGGCACACAGGAAGCTGTGTGTGTGTGTGTGTGTGTGTGACGTGTGTACAAACATCTGGACTTCTCTCTCCTTCGGCCTTCCTATCTCCTTTGCATGCTTACCACAGGACAAATCCAACTAGAAGACTGAGGGCAGAGGCGTGCTGGACAAGCATCTAGTTCTGGCTAGCATCCTGGGGCACAGGGCAAGGCAGAGAAGGGTGGAGAGAGTACTCGGGGAGGAAACAGAGGATACTCAGCACAGGGGCTTACCCACATGTGCTTTCTATGTCAGTCCATAGGAAGTAGGCCACTGCTTATAGAATCCAAGAATCATGGGGTGTGATAGCCCTTTGTCCTGCTCGTCAAATCCCTTAACTTTGCAAAAGAGGATCCTAAGTTCCAGTGTGTCTGTTTGGTCCAAAGTCCAAGACTTGTCAGCCAATTAGAGCATAGGCAGGACTGGAACCCAGCTCTCCTGATTCCCAGTCCGACCTGCCTCTTAATTTGAGAACTGTGGTCAATTAATGGTTGGTAATAAAGGATTACTGCTGAGACAGCTGGCGTATTTCCTGTTAAAACTTTGCTCAAAGACCTCAGGGAATAGTTTACTTTGGCCCTAGATGTTCGCCTCAAATGATTTCCTCTCTAAATACACCTATGATCAGAGTCAATTGCCCATTCCAGAAGGTAGGCTCTGGACTCAGAGTCAGTGGGTGAAATCCCAACTCTGTCCTTATGGTGTGAACTTGAACAAGTTACTTAACTGTCTGTGCCTTAGTTTGTTCAACTATAAAATGAGGATAAGAAAGATATCTATCTCATACCTCATGAGGATTATATGAGAAATTATACTTAAAGCACTTAAACCAGTATCTACCAGTAAGTGCTTGATAAATGATAGTATATATATGTATATTTAACTAAATATACAAATGACACATGATAGCCCTTGTATATAGCCAATAAATTTATTTAGAATTCTGGTTAAGAATTCTTATGGTTTTTTACTAATCAATGTCACCCTAATAAACCTAACATGAAAAATAAAAAGAATTCATGTGGTTTTTATCCTTACTGATATGTCAGCTATTTTCACAGGGGTTTTTTACCCGCCTCTCCCTATGGCAGTTAAGAAAACTGAAGGGTATGTCAGTTATATCTCAATAAAGCTGAAAGAAAAAAAAAAGGAGACAACCAAAGGGCCAGGGTGATGTGCCTTTGGGGGACTCCTCAGCCAGTCAGAGGCAGATAAGAATCCCTGCTGTGCATGTCATTCCAGCCCTAGGTGGGAAATTATCTCCAGATAACTCACCTTGAGCTATTTCCTCCCAGGTATAAAAAAAAGTTCCCTTTAGCTTTTCATCAGTGCAGGCCAGTCTGACTACCTAATGGGACAGTCCAAGCAGGTTTCCATGTCATGGTCATTGAAACCTAGAAGTATCCAGAGCCAGCAGACTCCAGCTTCTGCTCTTTCACCCCAGCATGCAAATGTATGTGGCGTTTGGAATGGCCTGCCAATCCCCTGGGAAATGTTAAAGGGCCCTCTGGGGCAGCAGGGCCCTGACCTCTGGCCTTGGGTCTGGGTTGACTACCTTTGTCGTGCTGGGATGCACTCTCTCCTGAGCAGATGCTAACACAAGCTGCCTGGTGTCCAGCGTATGCTGCTGCCTCTATGGGTGCACCCTCTGCAGGGTGCTGCCCACCTCTGGGACGCTGCTGGGAACCCAACGCAGCTTTCCCACTTGCCCTACCCAGGCCTCGGGCTTCGCACTCCTGCAGAGAACACGACTCCTTTACCACTTTCCCTCCAGGGGGCTTTTTGCCCTGCCTTAAGGCAGGGTCTCTCGCTTTTCTTCTGGTTGGCTGCTGTGTGACACTTTCTGCCAATGGTCCAATTCCAGGACAAGAAACACAGCGTCCTGTATGAAAATCTCTCTTGAACAGTATTCCAAATACTCAGTTTACCGGCCCCAGGCCTTGTTTTTCCAGAAAGGCCCTGGGACTCTGGCAGGTTCTGAAATAAATTCGTTGCTTCCTTTTTTGGCTTTGGTTGCTCAGTGTGTTGTATTTCGCTTTTCTGGTCATATCACATCTCAATTTAAAACCCTTCAATGGCTTCCTAGTACATTTGGACTAAAATTCAAACTGACGACCCCTCCAAGGCCCTGTGTGGCCCGGCCCCTACCTGCTTCTCTTACTTCCTCCTACACTTATCTCTCTTTTTCAGTCACACTGGGTTTCTTCCTGTTCCTCAGACCTGCCAAGTTCTCCCCTACTCCTGGGTCTTTGCACTTGCTGTTCCCTCTGCTTGGAACATACTTCCTCATCTTCCCTATGGATGACTTCCTCATTCATTAGGTGTCTGACGATTCTGTCCAAAGATGCCACCTCTGGCCTCTGGCCTGTTACTCTTTACTACACCTTCCTGCTCCTTTCCTTCACGGGGTTTATTACATCATGCAATTATCCTGCCATTTCCTTTCTTGTCCATTGTCTGTCTCCTCCTCTCCCATCTCAGCCTAATGACACTCTGCAAAGGCAGTAACTTTGCCTCTTTGTTCACCATTATATTCTCAACACCTAGTATCAACTCTGTGCCAGGCACTGTTCTAGGCACTGCGGTTCTGAATCCCTGATCTCATGGAGCTTATATTCCAGCAGAGGAGACAGATAAAAACCCTCTAAACAAAGAAAAGATATAATTTCAAGAATTGATAAGTACTAAAATAAGGAAAGCAATGTAAGGCAGGTAGAGGGCTGGTGGTAGTTGGATAAGGGTGATCAGGAATGGCCTCTCAGGAGGGACAGAGAATAGATGGACAGGTCAGAGCAGACCTTTGAACAGCAAGTGTAAGGGCTTCAGGACAGCAGTCAGCTTGGCAACTTGAGGAACAGAAAGGCAGCTGATGTGGCTGGTGTGGCTGGAGTGGCATGAGCGAGGAGGGAGGGGGGACATGAGGCTGGAGACAGAGTGGGTGGGTACAGGCTATAGGGAGCGGGTTAGGTAGAGTTTGGTTTTTCTTCCAAGTGGGATGGGACACATCTGTACAGCAATATTCAGTTTCCAAAGCACACACACAATCTCACTTGATCCTCATAAGAACCTCTGAGGTAGATAGGATAATAGCTAATACCTTTTATCAAGAAGGAAACTAAAACTCTGCTAAATTAGAAAAGTTGCTTTAAGTCACACAGTTCAAACATAATTCTTTGACTCTAAATCAGTGGTGTTTAACCCTGGCTGTGCATTGAGATCCTCTGGGTCACTCTACAAAATACTTATATCTAGGTCCTATTGCCAGAAGATGGATTTCAGAGGTCAGGGTGTCAGCCAGGAGGATTGTTAAAGCTTTCCAGATGATTCTAACATGGCTGTGAACCACTACTCTCAGTCCACCAGCTCTTCTCTACATGAACTGTCTCCTTGAGAGAGCCTTTCCCCTGAGCTGCCCATTAAAACCATTGGGGGAGCATTCTAAAAATTATGAAGGCCTAGACCCCAGGCTAGACTCTAAAATCAGAATTTCTGGGGCTGGGTCTCAGGCACTGGCTTGTTTAAAAGCACCTTGTTTGCCTATCTACTTTGGAGCCCCCCACATTTATTTTTTAATTTTTTCTTATCTGCGATAATGTCCTCATTTGTTTCCTTTGGGATTTATGCCTTTTTTATTCCTTTCCTGTCATTTGCATGAGATTTCAGGAAGGAGTGGATTTAAATGGGTATACTTAACATACCATGTTGAACTGGTGATGTACTAAATTAAAATTTAAAGAAATTTTAAATAACTAAATTTTAGTTACAGGAGTTATACACATACTAATTGTAAAAAAATTCAAATACTATAAAAGGGCATAGAGCATTAATTGAAAGTACTTTAGCCCCATCTCCCCCATTCCAATCCTCAGGGTTAACTGCCAGCCTTCTAGTAATAATTTTATAGTTAAACCTGTTTCAGTTAAGTTTTTAATATATTTACTCTCCTTTCTCTCTCTTTGGTTTTGAATTGTCCATTTTTAATTTAAATATCTTTATGTCTTTTACCATATGCCACTGCATCTTTATGCTTTTTAATGTGATTTTTCCTGTGCCTGGGCTGCTTCCCAACACCCTTCTTCTGGGGCACCTCTGTTCAACCTTTAATTCCCAGCCTATAGGTCAGTTCTTA
Source organism: Lyroderma lyra (assembly GCA_004026885.1). Taxonomy (NCBI): domain Eukaryota; kingdom Metazoa; phylum Chordata; class Mammalia; order Chiroptera; family Megadermatidae; genus Lyroderma; species Lyroderma lyra. Next base: position 111,073 of record PVJL010002025.1, on the reverse strand, counting down.
ATTTATGGAGCATTTCAAAATCTCCTGGGAAAAATTAATGTTCCCTTTTTTGTGTTCCTATACCACTTTGTTCATACCTCCATCCTAACACTTCTCCCAGCACTTAAAAGTTATCCGATTTTATTATCTTAACATCTATACATTGCAAACTTGAGATGGTGGAGGCTGTATATTACACAACTCTGTACTACTTTGATCTCTGTACTACATTACCTTCTTCCACTTTGTGGCTTGTCTTTTTTCTTTCTTAAGTCTTTTGATGAAGAGAAGTTCTTGAATTTAATGCAGTCCAAGTTTATCAAATTTTTCTATAAAGTTTGTGCTATGTCATTTAATAAACATCACCCTGAGATCCTAGGATATTTTCCTTGATTTTCTTTCAAAGGTTTTGGTTTTGCTTTTACCCTTTAAAATCTTGAATCTATCTGGAATTAGTTTTTGTGAGTGAGTGAGTTAGGGATCCAACAGATAACTAGTTGTTCCAGATCATATACTGAATAGGTTATCTTCCTCCATTGATCTATAATGCCAGCTCTATTATGTGGCAAGATTCCCTATATGCATGGACCTGTTTCTGGGCTCTGTAGGCTGTTTCATTTCCCCCTTCTGTCTAGCCCTATAATAATAATATATGTCTTATTTTTATAGCTTTTTAATAAATGTCTATAGATGGAAGGGCAAGTCCTTAAAACATGTTATTCTTCCCCAAGAGTGTTTTGGCTATGCTTTGCCTTTTGTTTTTGCATATAAATTTTAGAGTACTTTGTGAAAGTCCAGAAAAACTCCTCCTGGAAATTTAATTGGAATTGCATTGAATCAAGAGATGAATCCCACCCTCCATCCCTGTTGCCCCAGGAAATAGCTCACAAGAAGTTTGTAGAATAAACATCCGAGGAATGTCTCTCCAAAGTACATGTTATAAACAAACATTTGATAAAGGTCAGTGAAGGAATGAATTGGGGCCAAGGATAACGAATATTAATCAGCACATTCTTACTATTCAGCAACTGCCAATAAATTTCTTCCTTATCTATTCATCCCAATACCTTATTTAAAATACACAAACCCATAACTCCATCCACTGAACATGAATATATGACCTTTTTGGAAAGCTTCTTGAAAAATAAGTTTTAGGAAAGATTCCGTGTCCAAAGTCCAGGTAAAGAAACAAGTCTATCTTGCCATTAGACACATGGAAATATGCTCAACGTCACTAATTGTCAGAGAAATGCAAATAAAAACCACAGTGAGATACTGCCTCATTTCTGTTAGAATGGCTATCATCAATAAATCAACAAACAACAAGTATTGACGAGGATGTGGAGAAAAGGGAATCCTTGTGCACTGTGGGTGGGATTGCAAATTGATACGGACACTATGGAAACCAGTATGGAAGTTCCTCAAAAATTAAAACTTTTGACTCAGCAATTCCACTCCTGGGTATTCATCCAAAGAAATCCAAAACACTAATTTGAAAATATATATGCACCCCTGTGTTTACTGCAGTGCTATTCACAATAGCCAAGATATGGAAACAACAAAAATGCCCATCAATAGATATGGATAAAGAAATTGTGGTACATTTATACGATGCCGTTTCACTCTGCCATAAAAAATAATGAAATTTTAACCATTTATGACAACATGGATGGACCCAGAGGATATTATGCTAAGTGAAATAAGTCAACTGAGAAAGACAAATGCCACATGGCCTCACTTATATGTGGAATCTAAAGAACAGAACAGGTAAACAAACAACAGAAATAGACTCAGATACAGAGAACTGATGGTTGCTAGATGGGAGGAGGGTTGGGGGATGGGTGAAGGGATTAGGAAGTACAAACTGGTAGCCACAAAACAGTCAGGGGGATGTGAACTACAGTATGGGGGAATATAGTCAATAATGTAAAAACCTTTTGTGGTGTTAGATGGGTACTAGATTTATCTAGGGGATCACTTGATAAATTATATAAATGCCCAATCACTGCGCTGTACACCTGAAACTAATATAAAATAATATTGAATGTCAACTCTAATTAAAAATATATAGATAGTCTTGGGATATAAATAGTACAGCACAGGGAATTTAGTCAATGGTATTGTAATAGCTATGCACGGTGTCAGATGGGCAGTAGACATGTTTGGGTTATCTCTTCGTGAGGTGTGTAAATGTCTAATCATTATGTTGTTTTGTACATCTGAAACTTAAAAAATAAGTAAAGAAACAAGGCCATCTGACAGGTGAATTGTCTGTGACGGCTCCCACCCCATCAAGGGGTCCACTGAGACACTGAGACCGTTGGTGGTTCTTTGTCCCGGTTCCTGAAGGCTTAGGGAACCAAGAAAAACTACAAGTCCCGGCAGGCCATTCGGCGCCTCTGCTTAACTAAACGCAATCAGAGGGTGGCCAAGAGCTACGTTCCTGAGAACTCTGGCTAACCCGCTGCGGCCGGAAGCCGGGCTCCGGGCTCCGCGTCCCTCAGGGTGAGTAGGGGCGGCCCCTCGGAGGCCGGCGCAGAGCCTAGGCAGCCAGGGTGGCACGGCGCGGGGGAGCCAGTGTGGATGCGCAGGCGCCTGGGGCCTCTGCAGACACTTGGGGAGCAGCGAGGAAACCCCAGCCGGTGACCTTGTCACTCAGCGCGCTGGCACTTGACTCTGGTGACTGTCAATTTCCCTTCCCCTCTGCGGCGACTCTTCAGTCCAGCTCACCTGCGGACTGAAGCATGGACTGGCTTACTTCGGTGGCTCAGTCTTGCATGTAGATGGAGGTGGAGCTGAAGGAGGGCAGCAGGTGGCTCACCCAGACTTCCTTACTCCCAGTGGTCTGTGAGCTCCAAGGCGCGGGCATTTGGGGCTGGAGCGGGGCCTGGACAAGAGCGGGGGCGCGACACGGTATCCCGGCCCTCCGCCTGGACGGTGGGCGTGCCCTAGAGCTTTCCTTATATCCCGCAGTTTGCAGGGCCCTGCGCTCCCGGGTCGCACAATAAATGTGTGCTGATGACAGCCCGTGTTTGGAGAGCAGCCTTTAGAAGACACCTAGTACAACTCTCTCCCCAGGTTAAGTGGCATTTACTTTCTACTGACTAGGAAGTCATTCAGTTCAACACGTGTTTATTGATCACCTCCATGATGCTTGGCACTTCGTTGGGTGCTCAAGGAATATTTGCTCAGTTGAAAGGTTATCTGTGCCTTTACATGCTTTCTTTAAGCATTTTCTTACTGCAGTGGTTCTCAAACGTTAGTGTGTATCAGCATTACCAGGTGACTTGTTATGACACAGAATGCTGGACCCCATCCCCAAAGTTTCTGATTCAGTAGGTCTGGGAAGCAAGAATTCACATTTCTAACATGCTCCTTGGAGGTGGGGATGCTGCCAATCTGAGAGCATACTTTTGAGTTGTACTGTTTTATAGGAAAAAATCCTATGAACTTAAAGCACCAACTCTACATCTAGTTACAGGCCTTTCTGTCCTTGTTTGCCAGTTAACTTTGTAATTATGTGCATATTTGTACACTGGGCCTGGGCAGACTTTTTCAGGGCCAGGGCTACTTCTCATTTTCTCCAAGTGTTGTAGTCTACTAACTATGGGTCATGGTCCATCACCTATTTATTTTCACTTACTCATGTACATACAGCCACCTTGATTATGAAGAGCTGATTCTCACCTCTAGCAGCGGTACATGTGCGTGCAAAAAACTGTATTTCTGCCTAGCCTCTAGGCTCTGGCATAATGTAGCATCCACTATGAGACTTTTTTCTTAATTCAGGTGGTCACCCCAAGTTGCTTGGCAGTCCACTGGTGGACCGTGACAGATGTCTTGCCCAGCCCTATTGTACACTGTTAATTTCCCCCACATTACTTTCTAGACAGACTTTCATGTGGTCTACACTCCCTAGATTGCATCATATTCTATCTTACTGCGTCATTGCTGGCTTGCCTATTTTTTCAACAGCCCTCACAGGTAAGATGTGACTTCTTCTGGGAGCATTTGCATTTCATTTCTTTCTTATATACACATTTCCATGTATATCAGACAAGGGACCTATAAGAATAGCGCTTGGTTCAGGCATCCAGTCCCTTCCCCTCCCCTCCTTCTACCTCACCTAGTAACCCTCCTGGGTTTAGATTTCCATCTCGAAGGGGCTCCAGTGGCCCACCTCAGGGCTCAGCAAGCCATGTGTATCATTCACCCTGTGCTCTCTTGGTTAGACAGACACACCTGAACTCAAGTTCAAGTTCCATCACTTACTATAATAGCTTCCTTGCCAAGTTTCTTATCTTTTCTAAAACTCACCTTCTGTATCTGTAGAATGAGGCTCTAATAGTATGTTCCTCAGAATGTGGTTGTGCAAGTTACATGGGATGCTTAAGCTCTTGGCTGTCTACCTCTCCTGTTGGAAGCTCACTCACTGCTTCTCCTCTTGACATGTTGCTTGCTCTTTGCCCTTGGTTTTTTCACTGTTCTCCCTGAGCCCCCCTTTCCTGGGGTGAACCGAATGCAGAATTTCTATTCCTTGCTTGGGTGAGATTTATTTTCCTAATCTACTCTGGGACTTGGGCATCTGTCAGGGATTCCTTTATGTAACCAATATCCATTCAGCCATGCTCCGGGCATCAAATACTAGGAAGTATGGTTACATTGGGACTGCATCACTATCTGTATGGTAGGGCAAACTAAAACTGCTCAGGCCAACTCGGCATCTTTCCAACCTCGAGACATGATGATTCCATCTATCTTGTTTGCTTTTTATCATATCAGTAACCAGGTTTCTGTAAAACCCTGATCACTCTCTTTGAGGGTATTATTGGGTCTTTTCCAGTCTTGGGAGCAGACTAGAAAAAATAATGCTCATCAGTCTAATAGTCTGTCTAGGAAATGGGAGGAGACTGTGGTCATTTTCCAGGATTAATGGAATTAGAGCCCTAGGGACCTTTCCTCTGTGGTCATTCTCACCTGTGCAATGAGTAGGGTGGAGTGATTTCAGGCTTATTGTCCCAGATGTTTTTCATGGGGAGGGTGCTGTGGGTAGATGGTAATTGCAAAGGCCTACCCACCTATTGGACCATGAACAGCAAGTGCTTGGTTCCCCTCTTAGTTCTGTCCAGGGAATGCACATTTCATTTGACCATCAACTTCTCCTTTATAGAACTTTCCAGACTCTTCTGTTGCCTCATTTCATCACCCACTGGGGTGTTCCCTATGGTCCAATGGGATGGATTCCATTCTAATCTTAGATTTGACAATTACACAGCTCTCCTAAATGTTTCGTAGACTGGAATCAGTTGTTCTAGTGAGGTGCTTTGGCTGCTCTCATGCCATGTTGCTGCTTTCCAGGCACCCATGCAGCATCTCCCACATGCTTGGCTTGTTTGGGTACAGTGGAGGGTTAGAAATCCTGGTCTCTGCCCACAGTGACTAAGGGGGACACTCATGAACAGTTGTAAGAATGCTGATGAACCGTGCCTGTCAGGGAGGTCACGTGCCATCAAGAGCAGGGCCCAAGCTCTTACTCTGCCATTTACTAGCTGAGCTACTGGAGGCAAAGCACTCACCTTTGCTCCTTGGTTTCCTCACTTAACATTACTGGGCTAAGGATCTGGCTGCTTGCAGCTCATAAGGCAATAATCGAGACAAGGTGGTGAAAAGAAAATCAAGTTTATTCAAAATGCCAGCATTTTGGGAGAATTGGTGGGACCCTGTCCCCCAAACCCATCTCCCTGTTCTTAGGGCAGCCAGACGGTTTCATACGCAGGTGGGAAGAAGCAGAACAAAGAGAAAGGTGAGTTAGTCATGAACTCCTCTGGGAGAACATGTCCTGGGGTCTGGTTGGTTCCACAATGGTTATCTCGAACCCAGTCTTAGGGTTGATTCATTTGTCATCTGATAGAGAATCTCAGTCCAGAATTGCAGCCCTGTTGTGCCTGTGTATGAATGGCTGGGCTGACTCAGTTTCTTGCAAGTTATTGTTCTGCTGATTAGATTAACGTGGTATGCATGCAGCCTTGGGAAAAACTGGGCTATTAAGGCCAGCGAGAGGGGAGGGAAGCAAAGAAAAGGAAAAAGTTTTAAGCTAAATTACATTGTTGAATCGAGCTAAACTTTGAAGGTTAAATCCTGAAAATAGAAAATACAGTGTGACCCTCACACTTACCTGGGGCTGATAATAATATTTGTCTCACCTCACTGGGTTGTGTGGAATATCTAATGAGATGATGAGTGCACAGTGCTTTGTGAAGGTTAGTTATTGCTAATATTATCTAATCATCAGGTTTTAGGGTCTTGGTGGCTTCGGCCTCCCCACAACCCTTTAAGTGTAGGAGTATGCCGCTATGAGAGGTAACTCAGGTGAAAGTCAAAGGCAAGTAAACAGAAGAGGGCAGGTGATTCATTAGCAAAGGGTTTAATAACGAAAGGTGTTTTTCATCCACAGACATATTTCACGCCTGACAGGGTCTTTTAAAATACCCCGAAGGAAGCAACTCATTTGCATGTTAAAGACTCACTGACACTTAATGGAAAACTCCAGCTCCAGTCTATTTAGACACCATTTGGCTCCTGTATCATCTATTTTATGTTTTTCAATTTCCACCTCTTTTAATACTGAGGACATTTGCATGAAAACCGGGTCTTAGGAGTTGTGTCTGCTTCACTGCTGCTTCCCCACCCAAAGGTGGTCTCAAGGCTAAGGGTGGCCTCACTGCCCACAGGGACAGACATGGAGAGTGGGGTTTTGGGGAGGTAAGGGCTGGGAGCTGGTGCTGAGAGTGACTAGAGGAGCATGGCTATCGAATTGTCAGCCCTGGGTATGTGATTCTTACCTGGGGACTCATGTTGTTACTGGCTCTGCACAGGCCTCATGGGGCATAGTTTATCCATTCATTGATTCATTCAAATACTTTTGGAGCACCTACTATGAGCTAAGCCAGGGTTTGGCAAACTGTAGCTGGAGGGCCAAATCTGGCCACATCCATTACTTTACATATCATCTAAGCTGCTTTTTGGCCTTGTGCTAAGATATGGAGTTGAATAGATGTGACAGAGTATAAAGGCCCCCCAAATATTTATTATATGGCCCTCTATAGAAATAGTTTGCTGTACCCTGTTCTAGGCAAGGAGAGCACCAAGTGCAAAAGCTCTGAGGCCAGTGTGTGCCTGGCATTTTTGAGGAATAGTAAAGAGGTCAGTACCCCTGGAGTGGAGTGAGCAAGGGGGAAGGTGGAAAGGCCTGAGATGCTGCGGGGAATTGGGGAGTTAGGTCAGGTAGGGCCTCTAGGTCATGCCAAGGCCTTGGTCCTTCATCTGAGTGAGGCGGGAACCATTGGAGCGTTGAGAGCCGAGGAATGCACAGTTGGACTTAAGTTTCCATGCTTCCAATAGATTGGGAAAAAAATTCACTCACTCATTCCTTCCTTCAGTCGTTTATTTGTATTAGCAGACTCATTTATTAGTGAATTTTGCCCTTTGTATCTAGTGCAAGAGGCAGTTATAGGGCCAGATCATCACAGATAAAAAGCTTTATAGAGAGATAACGGGGGATTGGGTGTGGAGGGATATTGGGGAGATGAATCTAGAATGGTGGATTGGGCTCAGAATGTGGTGGGGGCCTTGAATGCCTTACTAGAGAATTTTGGCATGTGGAGGAGAGGTAGAAGTGATATGAATGTACTTGCGGTGATAACTTGAGTGGCAGAGTGAAGGCTATATGGGATGTAGGGAAGTGTTTGGATGAGGGAATGGTTGAGTGGTTCAGGCAAGATGTGCTGGCCTTCCTCTCCTCTGTTGTTAAGTATACAAGGTTGTTCCAAATCTGAACCCTGAGGTTTTAGGAGTTCTTCTACGTAAGTTCTTCAGCTTTTCAGAGAAGAAATGAAGTTTAAAATAACAGTAAGGAAGTCTTATTTACTGAGCATGTTCAGAATTATGTTAAAGCAGCATCTCATTGAATTTTCACAAAGACCCTATGAGGTAGGTACTATCAAGAGCCCCCTTTTGTAGATGACTACATGGAGGCTCCAGGAGGCTGTGACTTGCTCAAGGTCACATAGCTGGTGGGCTGTAGAGCCAGGACTCTTCCTGGCTCATATTGCCTTCTTAACAGGGCTTCTCTGCAGACCCCATAGGAGAGTTCCTGGATCACCCCTCATGGACCTTCTTGCACTGATGATACTGAAAAAGGAGTGTGTGGAAGGAGCTGAGGGCACTCAGCTTCATTTAAGCCCTGCTTCTTGTTCTGATTGGGAACCTGTGTCTTGGCAGAAACAAGGTAGAGGGCGAACTGAGTATGCCTCCCTTTTCATCGAAAATACTGTAGGCCGAGGGGGTTGAGAGCAAGGTGAAAAGGTAGGGTTAGATGGACTCCAGAGTGCACATTCTCAATCACCAAGTTCTCCTGTCTGAAGGGAACCCGTGGCTTATTAAATTGTTGGCACAATAATGTGGAAATAGTGAGGTTTTCATAAATACAGAGAATATAGTAGACTCCCCATTAACCGGAAACTAAGCAACTGGCACTCTCAAGCAACCTGCAAAAAAAAAAAGTATCGAAGAAATACTACTATATTTATCCAGCATGGGTGCTGGTTAACGACGAGTCTGCTATATAAAGGAAATAAAGACCACACTATTATAAAAAGTGCTGAGTCCAGAGAGAATCAAGAAAGGAGAGAAAAAGAAACAGAACAGGTAGGAAAAAGAGAAAGCATGGAAGAAGACAGTAAAACAGTAAAACTAAATCCAAATACATAAGTTAATGATATTAAATGCAAACAAAAAAGCCCTATATGATGCTTAGAGAAACAACGTATGAGTAGAATATAAGTTGAAAGTAGAAGAAAGGAAAAGGATGTATTTGTGAATCCTTTAAAAAAATCTGTGGCTGTATTATGAGGCATGAGTCAAAAGAGACTTTAAGGCTGTTTATAGCAGTGGTTTCCAGACAAAGGGGAGATGGGCACAGAGCAGGGACGGGATGGCCACAGACTGGGTCCAGAGCAGAAGCACACAAGGTGCCATCCTGAGTTTCCCTGCATGTCTGTGCAGGGTTTGCACCCGCAGGTGGCTTGGTGCTGCCCTTCTCCTGGGTGCACTTCTCTTTGGGACTGAAGCTGTGGTCAGGGACTCAGGTCTGATAAAATTCCCAGGAATTGAAGGGGAAGCAGCCCTTTGTGTGCAATGGCCCCAGAGAGTGATTGTACGGCCATCTGGCAGACTGAGCAGGTAAAAGTGGGATTGGAAATGGTATCAGGGAGCCGGGAGCCCACTTAGTCCCAATGACTGAAAGTGTGAGTTTGGTGAAGTGTATCAGATCAGCAGGTGGACATTGAACCCCTAACCGGAAAGCACCGGCTAGACTGCGAGTGAACAGAACAGTAACAGTCATGGTGTTTACACTCAAGGAGCTTACAGTTTAGACAAAGGGCAGTCTAACCAAAAATCAGCCAAATGTGGCTGCTTCTGACCTGGTGCCATTTGGGCTGTGGCCTGACTACTTCTGACCTGGGCATAGAGGGGCTAATGACACCTGCATGTGCATATAATGGTATAATAGTAGTTACAAGTAATCATGGTTAACACGCTCTGCCACTTTTGCTACCTAAAATAGCATGCTTCACGATGTATTTGTCATCTTTTCTCCTATCCCTCCTTAATTTTCTTCTTAGCACTTAATACCTGCTAACATCCTAATTTATTATATGTCTGTTTGCTTATGACCTGTCATTCCATCTAGAGTAAGTGCCACATGGGCAAGAACTTTGTTTTGTTCACTTTGTCTCCAGTGCCTAGAATAATGCCTGGTACTGTTGAGGGAAGAATGACTTCGAGAATTGACTTGTGCTGGCTACTATGCTAAGCATTTTATATACATGATCTCATTTTATCCCAACAACTTTTGAGGTTGGCATCATTCCTTTTTTCAAATGGGAAAGTTGAGGTACAATGAGATTCAGAAAATGACCCAAGGTCATACACTGTATTCAGTGGCAGGGCCTGGATTTGAATCCCAGTCTGACTAACTGTGACACTCCACCATTTCTCTTTCTCTGCTTTCCTTCTGCAGAATCTGGGGACATGGCCAGAAGGGCCCTCAAGCTTGCTTCGTGGACCAGCGTGGCTCTTGCCGCCTCTGGCATCTACCTCTACAGTAACAAGTACTTGGATCCTAATGACATTGGTGCTGTCAGGGTGGGCAGAGCAGTTGCTACGGTAGGTTTTTCTCATTTTGGGGGTGGAGAGAAACTACAGTATTACTTGTAAGTGTTCATTCATGTGGCAGATGGATACACTGGGCACACATATGTGGAGATACACATGTACTTTTACATGTGCAAAGCTCCCTCTACATATTTACACAGGCATTCAAGGGCTGTCTGGAAAAAAAGGCCAGAAATGCCTCTGTTTTTCATATTACATTTCATAGGTACATGTATGAGGGCTGTCCAGAAAGTATCCAGCCATGTAACCATTCTTGTTATATTGACAATGGCTGGATTTTTTCTGGACAGCCTTCGTATAGCCTCATGTCCCATCTTCCTGTATGCACAGCCCCTGCCATTCTGAAGTTAAATCAAGTGGGATTGCACAGAATCTGTTTGGAAGCCTTTACATTTTAGGTTCCACATCTCGTTTTACTGACAGAGTCAGAGGGGAGTGTTCCTCAGCAAATGCTTGGAAAGGAGGCTTTTTGCAGCTTTGATTAAATTCTCCCAGAAAACTTGGTCTTTCTCCAGTGAGCTGGAGGGAATGGTTCTTGATGCAGGGCTCATACTCAGAGTGTCTAGGCCTCAGAGAACTTGGGGAATCTCTTTAGTGCCGAAACTGGCAGAGAATCTGGTTGACTATGTGACCATTGGAGGTTTGCTCCTGTGGCTCAGGAGCATGGTTCTGGTGCGATCATGTCCTCTTCACTCTGTGGAAAGCAACTTTCCCAGACATGTGTAATTGTCCATTTGCTTGTGAGTAGCTTACCACATGCTTCATGCTTGCTTTCTTGCTCTGTGTGCTGCAGGATGAGCTCATCCTTTCCTACCCCTGGTATGGTCAGACTCTGATGTACAGTCTATTTGGGTTGTTGTCTAACCATTTCCTTAAAACTCTGTGTTATCCATTCTTCTTCCTGGCCAGGCTCAGAGGGGAGGCCATCGATGTGGTGCCTGCCCTCTAGGGGAAACTGAGTCATAAAATCAAGACAGACAAATGGATAAGCAGACCAGGGACTATGAAATGACTCCCAAGTGTTTACCCAGTGCCTTTTGGGGGCCTGGCATTGTCTCACATATTTGAGGAGTAGAAGCAAACTGTCTCACCTTGATACAGCTTTGAAGGGGCTTCTAGCTGAGAAGTGCTCACATGAATGGGCCAAAAACCAATCTACAGCCATGTACTGACTCAGACGGCTGCTACTGTAGGACCTCAGACACAGGACAGGGTCCTTGGACTGGGAGTCAGGATGAGTGCCAGAGGGGAAGCAGGCTTTGATGGAATATTAGGGATTTGGATAGTTGGAAAGAAGAGAGGAAAGTTCTTACCAGTGCTTTATGAATCAGCTACTAGGCTGTGCATGCTTGAAAGGCCAGCACTCTGGCCTTGACCATCCTTCTGCAACATGTAGTGACCTGGTCTTGCTAATGGTTGGGATTGGACAAATATATGTCATATGGAATGATGCTTTGCAGGTGCAGACAAAGGAATAGACTCCTCCCAATATCAGCCTTGTAAGCCCCTTAACTTCTGGGGACTTCAGTTGCTCAATTCTAAATGGGAAGATCTGGGCTAGGTACAAACCTTCCCCATAGCTCCTCTCTGCCCGAGATGTCTGGGAGCCTGTAATCTTCTGATTCACAAAGGATGAGAGGACCTCTACAGTTTTGGCCAAGGGACCGAGAATTAGAGCTATTAGAGCAAACACATAAATATAAAATGGTGTGTAGCTGGGATACAGAGAGATGGGATACATTTATTCAGCAGCACTCATTCGACTAGTAATTACTGAGCATTTACCTGCATGCCTGGCCCTGTAAAAGGTACTGGGTGTATGATGCTGAACAGGAAGGACAAGGTCGTACACCTATAGAGCTGAAGTTCTAGCAAAGGGGAAACAGTTCATGTACAAGAAAACAAATGAGCAAGGCAGTTTTGGAGGGTCGTTTGTTATGATAAATAAGTGAGAGTTCCTGGTGGAGTGGGGCCACTTTAGATTGGGACTCTGTGGAAGTGGCATTTGTACAGAATCCTGATTGACAGGAAGAAGCCAGCCAGACTAAGATCTGGGGGCAGAGCATCTTAGAGGTAGAACTATCTACTTCTCTGAACATGCCACCTGTGGCAGGGGCCTGTAGCTATAGTTCTTGGGCAGAGTAGTATTTGATGTCCGGGTGCTAAGCTTTCCCCTTCCTTGGTTCACAGACAGCTGTCATCAGTTATGACTATCTCACCTCCCTGAGGAGTGTTCCCTATGGGTCAGAGGAGTACTTGCAGCTTCGATCTGAGGTAAGAGACCCGTGGGGCCCATCTGAGCCAGGCCAGGACTAGATAAGTCCTAAAGTGGCTGCACAGCCAACACGGTGGACCACTGGAGGTGGACCGGGACAGTGTGGGGACAGGCTGGGGGCTGGGGAGGTAGGAGGGGCTATCTCTGCATTGGAGGTGTGCTAATGCTGATAGGATGGGCTGTTAGGCCAGCATCAAGCTGATCCTGTGATACGGAGGCCATGAGTCTGTAAGGTGCGATTGGGGAGGCTGGTGTGTGTGGAGCACAGTGTGTGGATGACCCAGGAGGGATGAAAGCTCTGCCCCTGCTGGCTTTCAAACTGCTTTGTCAGGCAAAACTCAAATGAAAGAGGTGAATTGTCTTCCTGTCTGAAGTCTACACTGGGGCTTCTTGTAGGCCTCTGAGTGGAGGTGGTGACCCCACACTCTCTGTCCTCGTGTGGAATAGGGTAGTTGACTTGGATGCTGTAACTAGATGTCCCAGAGAACTAGGGACTTAAGCAAGTGGGCATTTTTCTTGGATGTAAGTTGAGTTGGGTCAAGTGGCGATCCCTTTGGTTCCTCCAGAGAGAAGTCTGTGGTAGATCTGTGTGCCTTTGCTTTGCCTGGAATGCTCTTTGGCTCTTAGAAATTGCTAGTCATCCTTCCAGACTCGGCTCAAACACCTCTCCTAGGTAGATGGCATAATTAGTTTTGAAATTTTTATTTACATTTTTATTTATGGAAATTTCAACTACCTACAGGAGAAAGTAGTGTAATGAACTCCTCTGGAACTGTCATTCAGCTTTAGAAGCAATCGGTATTTTGCCAATCTTCTTTCATCTACTCCCCCTTTATTTATTCATCCCTTATTTTTTTAATTCATTTGTTATTATCTTTGCTGAATCTTTAAAAGCACCTCTCAGGCATCATATTATTTCATCTGTAAGTACTTCAGTATGTATTTCTAATAGATAAGGACCTTAAAAAAAAAACTTAAATACAATACCATGATCATACCTAACAAAATTAACAATTCCTTAATAACCTCTAATAGCTAGCCCATATTTATTTATTTATAATTCATTTTTATTGTTAGACTTATTGGGGTGACATCTGTTAGCAAGGATTACATAGGTTTCAGGCATACAATTCTACAGTGCATTGTCAACTTGTTGTATAATAAGTTCACCACCCAGTGTGAGTTCTCTTTCCATCACCTTATATTAAGCTTTCCCTCCCTCCTCTCCCACCCACTTCCCCTTCTCCCCTCCCTAACCCACGCGTTCCCAAATAAGCATTAAACTATTGATTGTGTCCATGGGTTATTTGTTTGTTTGTTCATTTCTTTTCTCTTTGTTGCTTTCAGTTTTATATTCCACATATGAGTGAAGTCATAGTTTTTTTTTTTTCTGTCTGGCTTATTTCACTGAGCATGATGATCTCCAGGTCCATCCATTTTGTTGCAAATGGCAATATTTCATCTTTTCTTAGAGCTGAATAATATTCCATTGTGTATATGTACCACAGCTTCTTTATCCCGTCATTTGTCACAGGGCACTTTGGTTGTTTCCATGTTTTGGCCACTGTGAACAGCGGCTAGCCCATATTTAAATCTCCCTTGTTGTCCCAAAAATGTCTTTTTAAAGTTGGTTTGTTCAAATCTGGATCCAAACAAGGTACATATATTGTGTTTGGTTGATCTTGCCTAAATCTTCTCAAATCTATAATATTTTCCTTCCTCTCTTCTTCCCTTCATCCCTCCCTTCCCTATTTGCTTCTTAAATAAACCAAATCATTTATCCTGTAGAATTTCCCACATTCAGGATTTGGCTGATTGTATCCTCAAAGTGTCATTTAATGGGGCATAGATTTGCATGGTACACAATTCAAAATATGTAATATTTGAACATAAAAAATGATTCTTCTATGCCTGTTCCTCAAGTACCCCAAGTTTCTGCCTGGAGGCGATCATGACTTCCTGAGTATCATTCTAGAGATAGTCTTCCTATTTGAATTTAATCACTCTGTCTTCTTTATTCTTGACACAGATGGTAGTTGGTTACATGCCTTTCTCTCTCTTTAGACTATAGATTCTTTTGATCAGGAATTGGGTCTTTCTTTTTTATATCTTCTACCTCTAGCAATGATGCTGAGGACTGAGTTGAATTAAAGTTTGTGTCAGTGCCAGGCTGCACCCTCATAACTCCTTGCCTTGGAGGCCCTGGAAAGAGAATACGGGTTGGAATCAGAAGGCCTGACTTTGTACCTTGGCTTTGGGGAAGTCATTTAACCTTTTGGAGTTGCCATTTTCCTTGTCTATAGGCTAGAGATAGTTATACCACTTACTGAGGATTATTTTGTAAAATGTAAGTGTAAAGCAGGTATCACAAATCAGTCAGATGTCTACTAGAAGGTAGGCTCCATGAGCATGAGCATGGAGACTTGGTCTGTGTTGTTTATCTCCGTGTCTGCCCCACCTACAACAATAGTACCAGGACACAGTAGGTCCAGAATAAAGTGTTTGTTGAATGAATGAAGGAAATGTTAATTTGTATTGGAAGATCTAAAGGCCCTGTCTCTGAGACATAATGCCCTCGTGCTTTTCCCTGCCTTCCTCCATCCTTCCTTCCTCCATCCACCCCATGCTATGGACTGTGGGGCCTACCAGAGTGACATTCTGCAGAGAGGTCCAGGCCTGGGCGCAGGGGCAGAGCAGGCAGCAGGATGGGTGCCGTGGAGATAGTCACCTTGCACATGTACGTCGTCTGAAAGGCAGTGGTGCTGCAGCTCCTGGAGAGGTTGACAGCTTCAGGGGGATGAGTAAGGAAAGTGCGGCCTGGCATTGGACGAGAGGGCAGCGTGGGTTAGGTGGCACCAGAAAACAGGGGTGTAGGCTGGTCCCCGGGAGCCGTGCTTGGGAAGGGGGAGCCCGCTGGTCCTAAAGAGCATGAGTAAATACTACAGGCGTGTGTTCTTCCGTTGGAACACTTACCTCTTCTCATCCACGTGACTATGAAGGAATGAGTGATGTCACCTGTCAAGCCAGTGTCCCCAGGTCCCAGAGTATGCCAGAGCCGGGTGACGAGCTCGCCAGGCAGCAGCGTAGGGAAGTACTTTCAAGGCTGGCTGGCTTGGATTTCAGTGACTCAGCTCTGCATCAGGGGGTGGCGGGAGTCAGTGTGGAGGAGGGTGTTTCAGGGGCAAAGTGGCACTTTCCTGGGCAGCGGAGGGTGTGGGCAGGGCCCAGAGGCCTCGGAGCATGAGACTCCTGGTGCCCAGGGTGCTTATAAACAGAGATGACTGGTCCACAGGGAGGAAAGAAATGGCTGATGCATACATTCAGGCAGTTGGGCTGGGGGAGGTATTCTGGCCGAGGGCTAGGATATAGTTAATTCTGCAACTCAGGGACCATTCTCAGTGAGAAGCAGCACCCAGACTTTCCTCTGGGGAGCCACTCATATCTCAGGGACTCGTCATGGGGTTTGAGTGGGGCTCACCCCGCCCTCAGCTCCAAAGGTGGGCATGTGACTGAGTCAGGCCTATTCTCTGGCCCTAGGGATTGATTCAGGGAGGGCACCTGAGCCAGTGCTAGTCAGTGAGCGTGGGGTCCAGAACTTTCACGAGTGTCCCCCATAGGACACTGTCTTTCCTGCTGGGTTAGGTGAGAGCGTAGGATGTTGGTTTATGGGAAAGCCCATCTATGAATGGAACTAGTGTTGAGGAAAGATGTGTCATTTGAATCCCTAGATCTAGCTGAGCCTGAAGCCAGACGGCCACTAGACTTTTCAGTTATGTATGCCAGGAAATTCTCTTTTTGCTTAAATGGTGTGAATTGAGTCTTCTGCTACTTGCAACCAAATGAGTCCTGATACATTGAGGGATGTTGGAGAAGCCTGCTGGGTCTTGAAGCACAAACAGGATTTTGAGTGGTCATAGAAGGATCGGTAACTGAAAGGAAGAAATGAGATTTAGAAATTCCAGGGCCCAAACGGGGTGAGGAGATGTTTGGATGGTGCTGGGTACAATTTGAGCCATTGCCACCACCAAGCACCCCTACTTCCCTACCTGTAAAGTGGTGACAGTGGCCTTTGCCCCAGCAGAGTTTGTGAGAACAGAGATGAGAAGCTTTACTTAATTCAACTCTAGATTATTTAATCCAGCCAGAGAGGAGACCCAGAAGCTCAAGGTTTGCCTTGTTGGCTCCTTACCATTTAAATGAACAAGTAAATTATTTCTATTTTCCTTATTTCTACATTTATTAATTGGAATTCTTTTATAAGGAAGAGGTGTCCCTTCTCTCCCAGCTATTTATTGATTTATTTTTATCAGTATGAATTTAGGGATATTTATTGAATTGTATGGGTTACAATCCAAAACAATTATTATTTATTTTATTGCACAAATTGTTCCAGCTTTGGCCATTGGGGAAGCTCCTCAGGTTGTCGCTGGTGTCTTTTGGATATGCCCGATCATTTTGTGAGCACCCTCTTAACTTTTAGGTACCACAAGATGCCCCAGGCTCATCTTATATTTTCCTTGTCTCGGCCTTGCAATCAATCCCTTCTCCAAGGAGCCCTGGTTCCTTTAATTGGAGAATGATATTTAGAAATCAAGCTGTGGATGCATATTGCTGTTGGTGTGTTATTGTTTCAAGGCTCTCCCAGGAGGCAGAGCCAGGAAATAGATGCATGTATACTGACAAGGTCGGACAATGAGTTCACGAACTCATCCTAGAAAACGTGCTCCATACCTCATTGCTGAATATCACTACAGTCACCTTCGAAGCACTCCCCTTGGGAAGCTGTGCACTGATGCCAGCGCCTAGCCCACCCTTCAAAGCAGTTTTGGAACTCTTTTTCTGGAATGGCCATCAGAGCTGTCGTCGTACTCAAAGTCTTACAGTTAAGTTTGTGAACTTGCCACTGTGTGCTTACATTGGCAGCACTGTACAAACAACTTGATGAAGTGTCATAACCTTGCCTAATATCCAGGGAAATAAATGGAAAATCTTACCTACAATATATTTACTCATTTATTCAACCCTATTATATCCCAATGCAGTTAACACCCAAGGCATATAGGAGCAGGGAGAGTGGCCTAAGATGGGTGAGATTGAATGAATTAAGGGGGTATTTGAGCTGGGTTCGGAGAGGTGGGTAAGATTGACACCTGTAGCATTGGGGACAAGGTGATTTTGGTTGATGGGTAAAATTTTGGAGATTGTCTATAAGAAAGAAATTAGTTCAGCACCTGGAGACTAAGGTATGGGTGAGTGAAGGGACATACTGGCAAACAGAATTAGAGCTAAGTCACAGAGGGACCAAAGGCCAAGTATTATACCATGACAGTAGGGAGCCAAGGAAATTTCTAGAACTAAGTTTTATTAAGTTCTCAATGAATGGGAATTCTTGAAATTTTCAGTTACTGAATATTGTTTGAGATTCTACTCTGTTAGACAGTGAATAGAAGAGTGAGCATGTGCATATGTATGTTGAAGGTGTGGTAGAGAGAGGGAGAGAGAGATGGCATGCACCTTCTCCTTTCTTAATGGAGTCCTAATGTCGGAGGGGACCTTGATTGCTGCTGTAACTGGGAAGTTTTTTAGCTGAATTCAATTTCTTGTTACTGAGTAGGTCCCTGGGCTCCTATGCTATGAGATGCTTCAGGTCAGCAGTATGTGTGTGTTATGGAGGTTGCTATAGTATTTAATATTTGGGCTTGGGGAGGTAATGATTAATGCTCTTCCCTCCTTGCCGGAGAAGCAGAACCAAGGAGTTGCAGGACTCTGCCAGGTAGAGATCAAAGTGCCAGCCTTATTACTGATAAATGCTGGACTGTATAGCTTGAGTCTGTGAGCAAGTGGGGTTGTTGAACTTTACCCTGAATTTGACAGACCTAAGTACCAGGCACAGACATGACAGGACCTCCGAGGGCAGGGAGGAGCTGAACACCAATGATTTGCAGAAATGCAGATCCCAAAAGGGGAGGAGAGGAAGGGGTGGGCTGATCATGCTCTGTTTCTTCTAACTCACCCCCCACTGGCAGTTCTTCCTCCCGCAAGGAATGAGGGAGAGGGAAAGGAGAGGTCAGGAGCATTGCACCTCTAATGGGGCTCCTTCCATGTGCTTGCATGAAACGTGGGGGTAGGAGGTTCACTACAGTATTTACTCTCAAATGGAAGATAGCTTTAAATTTGCTATAAGGCCCTTTTGTGCCTACAAAATTCAGCTAACTTTTACACCTGACTTTGTTCAGGGATGCTTTGGGCTTGAGTATGGGATAGGAATTTTGGCATTACTGAAATCTCCATTTAGAGGGAGGGGTCATATGCTGTCAACCTTTAGAACCCTAGCACATGGTAAGGTGTTTGGGGGGCAAGGAGATCCACTTTTGACCAGTGGTTATTGGACAGAGGACTAGAGTAAGGTGTGATGACTTCTTTATACTTATTCCACTGAACTTGAGAAAGCCATCTTTGTCATCAGTTAGCTCAAGCCTCTGATGTACAGATGCAGAACTGGAGGTCCAGAGGCATGATGTGGTTTCATTAGGCCCTTTCAGGTTTGTGGTAGATCACGGCCTTGGTCTTGGACATCCAGGTCTTGCCTAATCACACGTTCTTTGCATTTTATTCTCGGTTGTCTCGGTTTACCACTTCCAACCTGGGAGGAGGCACCAATTTGGATAGAAAGTGGAATCAAAGATGCTTGTGCAGCTGCTCTTGCCAACTTTCTGCAGCTGCTGCTAGTGTGTCTCCTGCTGGTGCGAGCCCTGAGGCGGTGCTGCCTGGGGTGGGCTTGGGAAACACTGGAGAGGTGGAATAAGGACAGTAGAGCCTCCTCCCTGGAATCCCTTGACTCATTCACTCAGTCACCTAGACAGTTAGTTCAACAAATATTTGGAATTTGCACCCCGCCGTGGGTCCTCCAGAGGAGTCAGTAGATACTAGCCAGCTCTGTGCTTTGGGAAAGCGTTTCAACAATTAAGCTATTGAACAACTGCTAATTTGGAGGATAACCATCCTACCAGCTTAGTGAAGGTATGGTAATTCAATAAGTATTTGAAAGGCCTTGTTGCTCTGCAAGGGGAGCTCGAGTGGTGTCTGGCTCTTTAGGAATATTCTGTGGAATCTGGGAATTCTCCTGGCCAAACCATGGCGTGCCGCCACCATTCCTGCATTTATTTTAACTGACATTAACTGAGCCTGCTGTGTGCCAGGTCCTGTGTGGGGCTCAGGCTGAGGCTGTAGGGAAATAAGACATGCCCTCGGCTCTCTGCAGTTGCTCACAGTCTAGTTGTGGAAGCAGGCGTGCGATGACCAGTTGCAGAAGGATTGGTTTGTCTTCATTCCAGCTCTGGTCCCTGACAGCAACTAACTCCCAGCCAGGAGGAGTAAGGGGGCAGGATCCCTCCCTGAGAGGGGCTCCTAACCTAGCCTGGGGGTTGGGAGTTCGGGGTGGGGGCGCATGACCAGGAAGGCCTCCTCCCAAGAGCAGCAGTGTCTAATTGTGCCACAGTTCTTTAGCATATGCCCCGTCTGTCAGCCTGGAGTGGAAGCTTTCCAGTGAGTTTTCATGCACTGTGTCCCCCTTTTGCTGCTTTTGTGGGTCAACAATGGAACTCTTGCCTGCGAGAGTTCTGCAGAGAGGACGAGGGAAATTGAATCCTTGCTCTCTTGGTGACTGGCTTTTTCAGAGTTTGTGATAATTTCTGCAGGAGCATGAGCTGCGTTGAATTTGCTCTGGTTGGGTCATCTAAGGACCAGGCCTCTGGAAGAGGGAGACAGAGTCTGTGATTAAATCTAGCACCTCGTTTTTAGTTTTCTGTGTGCCCAGACCTCTCTGAGCACTGCATTGCAAACCTGCACAACTTTCTGCGGTGGCCCTGACCCAGAGCCTTCTGACTTGGGGAGTTTCATAAGGGTGGGCTCTTGGGCCTTGGTATAGTCTGGGGAGAGACTTGAAAGGTCTACTGCCAAATGACATGATTCCAGCTACCCCTGGTGATCATGCTCACTGTGTGGTGGCTTCTCTGTAGTTTCCAGGCAGACCACGCAAAGCCAAGTTACCCTCTTGGTTGCTCTAGACTTGTCAGTGACCTATGCACCATGTCCAGTAACAGTGTACCATCTTGCCACCTGTGCACACCTCTTGTTTTTTTTTAAAAACATGAAATACAGAGGGAGCCAACAAAATGTATACACATTTTAAGAAAGGAAGAAACTGTATTAAAATTGTAATACTCTATAGATACCAATAACAAAAGGGGAACACAAGTCATGTTTGACTTCTGCACTTACAAGAGGTGCTCAAAGTGGTTATCATCAGCGTTTAATACGTAGATCACATTGCTTAAAATGTATATACATTTTTTTGGCACCCTCTGTATATAAGACCGAAGAAAAGGTATAAAAAAGAAGTTAGCGATTATTCTTTGTACGCAGTGGCCTAGTTCAGAAATACTACCTTACGTTTACATTTGTAACCTCCCCTGTAGCTCCTCCCTGATTCCAGCCTTCTTCCTGCATAACCAGCATGGAGCACTACTGTACATTCGCTGTGTGGCATTCCCCTGCACTTCCTTATAAGCAACCATTCATGTGTTTGTATGATATTTTTTATTCTGTTGACTCTTCTTCCATTACTTGGTTATGTTCTAAGAAAAAATATCTGTCAAGGTACAGAGTTGATAGGCTAGCTCTTTCTTTTTGGGGGGTCTCAGACATATGCAAATAAGTGTCCTGGGTACCACCTGAACTTGCCTCTTGTAGCACCTTTTTGCCTACTGTCACTGATGCCAGTCACAACTTTAGAAGCACTGACTGCACCACCTGTAGCCAATGCTGGGCCAGGCTCTGGCTCACACCCACCGTTCTCTGGTCTTCCCCCTGCTGGGGTTGGCCACTTCCCTTCCAGCTCTTCTCTTCCAGCTCACCCTGTATATCACCTGGGGCTGCTGCTGCTGCTGCTGCTGCTGCTGCTCAGAAGTGGTCATCCCTTACCAAAGGCCATAGCTGAAATGAAACCGCGTAAGCCCCTGGGTTTCTGGTGACAAGAGGCCGTGTGCGGGGTGTTTCTCCATCCTGATCAGCATGATTATCACATTAGCCCATTCCTTGCTTGTGCATGTCTATAGTTTCCTCACCCGGACACACAGGGTTGGCTTTCTGCTGCCACAGAGCTGCTCTGCAGCAGCCCTGACTCTTGTGGGGTGGGTGGGGGAAGGCAGAGCACCCTGCTCCCAGTGCTGGTACTGTGTTGGGGTGCTGCATTAGCCTGAACCTAATGAGATAGGAGCTAGAGAAACCCCAGCTTCTGCCTGTTCTTAGCCATCTGAGACCCCATCGCAGCCTACCAACAACTGGGCTTCTCATTGCTGATTGCTTCTTCCACTGAAAAGCTCCTGCAGTTTTCTCTCCTGCCCGGACTGGGTGGTTCCACCACATCCAGGCAGTTTCTGCCTCTGCTGAGGGCAGTGAAGGGAAAGGGAGGAAGCTGTGTGAGGAGAGATTCGGGGTCGGCAGAAGCTGGCACTTCTTACTGCTGAGGGGGTCTAGTGTGAGAATGGCTCACTAAGGACAGCTTTCCAGACACGGAGGAGAATTCTGTCTGTCTGTCGTGGAGGTGGGAATGTGACAGCTCACAGTGGGCCCCAACCTGTCAGACAATCAGGGTCACTTGAGGAGCCTTACAGAGTGCAGACCCAATACTCCAAAGGTCTGTTTTCAGTGATCTTGGGCAAGCCCTGGAAAACCACATTGTTAATGGGTTCCCCAGGTAGGCTTCTGATGTGAAGAGCAAGTATATACATTGACTGAACACTATGGGATGGGTGCTGTACTGTCATCTCCTCTAACTTCACAACCACACTGTGAGGTATATCCTGTTGTTATTGTTTTACAGATGCAGAAACTGAGGCAGACAGACTCAGTGACTTGTCCAAGGGCCCCAGCTGTAAGCAGGGGTATTAGATTCCTGCAGTTGCCATTGCAAATTATCCCAAATTGGGTGGCCAGTGACAAGAGAAATTCATCCTCTTGCCATTTTAGAGGCCAGAAGTCTGAAATCGAGGTACCAATAGGGCCATGCTCCTTCTGGAGGCTTCCTTGCCATGTCTGGCTTCTGGTGGCTCCAGGCACTCCTTACGGTTGCATCAGTCCAACCTCTGCCCCCATCTTCTCTTTCTTATAAGGACACTTGTCATTCAATTTAGGGCCTACTTGGACAGTCCAGGATGATCTCATCTCAAGATTCCACGAGTAAATAAGGTCACAATCACTGGTTCTGGGAGTTAGGACATGGGAGTATCTTTTGGGGTGTGACCATTCAGCCCACTCTGGGGTCTTAGATTTGTCCCCACTACTGTGGCTTCCAAGCTGATGCCTATAAATATTTGACTTCCGGCCTTTCTCATCAGGACTGGATGAGCTTCCTCTAGGCCAGCAGTCGAGGTGTGGGTTACCTCGCTTTATCAGAGTTTGAGTCATTTGTCAAGCCTTGAGAAACCAGTATTTTCTGCTGCCTCTCTCCCATTCCTTCTACCCTCTGCCATTTCTCCCTAAACCCTTTGGGCTGTTCATGTCAGACTTTAAAATTCTCACACCTTTGTGCTCAGGAGGTTAGGCCACAAGGGGTGATGAGGCCAAACTCATACTGCTTGGGTGAGATGTAATTTCTCTGCCTCAGTGGCCACGTCTCCAAAATGGGAATCTCTGGGACAGCAGGTATAGAGGGAAAGCCATAATGTAACTAATAAAGTTGATGGAAGGCTCGCTGCTGCTGTAAGGATGATCGAGGCACTTGTTAACAACGGTAATAATCTAATAGCCTGTTCTTGATTTCCTGCTTCTTACTGCCTTGGCCCCAAGCAGCTATTTTCTAACAAATTAAAATCTACTCAGCTCCCTTCCTGTCCCTGAATAAAACTATCCCCAAAGCTCTTGCCTGTTACAGCAAGCCTTTTTAATAGACTTTTCCTTTTAGAACTGTGAGACATATGTCCAATTAGCAGAACAACTTCACTTAAATATACAAATAAACTGTTGACTGATAATGGTGGAGCATATGTGAGGCTCATTTAAAGCAGTATGGTTCAGGAACTGGAGCACTGCCCCTCCCCCACCCCTTACCTGTCTCCAGGCCTCTCCTTCCATCCAATTTCTTGCTAATGGGACAGATCTTCATGCCCCAGACCCAGGAGGATGAAGAGCAATGTTTCCATGCTGTGCCTGGTTCCGGCGCAGAGTTCCTAAGCCACTCATTATTCATACAGTCAATGGTGCAGCAAATATTTATTGAGTACCTACTATGTGCCAGGCATTGCGAGGGGCTGGGGATGCAATGGTCTGCTCTTGAGGGGACAAGAGCCAATTATCAATTGATGGAAATCACAGAACATCTGTTCTGGGAGGGCAAGGATGCGGTCTGACTGCTTGCTGCTGTATCCACAACCCTTAGAACAGCACTTGGCACACACCAGGGTCACTAAATACTTTTTAAGAGAATCAATGAGGTAAGCAAACAAGATAATGTCAGCTCTTGCTGAGTACCCTAAAAGAGATAAAACGTGGTCATGGGATAAAAAGCAACTGAAGCTGGGCTGGGGAAGGGCTCTCTGACAGGTCGTTTTCAGTTGAAACTGCAAAGTGATGAGAGAATCAGCAATTGAGGAGTGGAAAGAAGAGTCTCAGAGGAAGTGGTGGGCAGACTATGTAATTTTGGGGGCCCACTGCAAAATGAAAACGTGGGGCTCTGGCTGGGGGTGGGGAAGTCACTCTCCCATATCTGTGTCTCTGAGCCCCAGACCGCAGTGAGTGGGAATCTTCCAAGATACTGCTAAGTCTGTGCTCAGGACCTGGATTGGGGGTGGGTGAGAGGTGCCCACCAAGTCGCCTGTTGAACTTGCTGCAGTGACGCGCGTCTGGGACCGGGGAGGATACTGCGTGCTATGTGCACAACCCTGACCCTTCCCATGTCTGCAGCTGGGCACCCAGTGGGGACAAAGACAGTGGCAGAATGCAGGTCTTCCTCACCTAGGCAGTCTGGTTGCCCCCTTGGGTAGGGAGCAGCTGTGATAGTGGGGTGGGGGTGGGGAGGCCAGGTGGAGCCAGGGCACCGGGGGCAGGGAGTGGGGAGCTGGGACAGTGTGTGAGCTGAATCCCCAGGGCATGCTCCATTGTCCCATGCTGCATTTACTAGCTTGCAAAACACAAATTCAAAGATAAAATTAAGAATTTCAAGACAGCTACTGTATTAGTTTCCTATTGTTGCTGTAACACAGGATCACAAATGCAGTGTCTTTAAACACTACGGACTTTTTCTCTCACAGTTCTGGAGGTCCGAAGTCCGAAATGGTTCTCACAGAACCACGTCGGCGGTGCTGTGCTCCTTCTGGAGGCTCGGGGGCGGGGTTCATTTCCCTCTTTTCCAGCTTCGAGAGGCCACTTGGCTCATGGCGTCCTTTCCCCATCTTCAAAGCCAGCAACATCCGGCCAGGTCCTCACGCTGCCGTCCCTCTGGCTGTCTTCCTGTGCCTCCCTCTTCCACTTACCGAGCACCGTGATTCCCCTGGGCCCACCTGGATACTCCCAGCTACTCTCTGTCTCAGGGTCGACTGATTTGCAGCCTTCATTTCATCTGTAACCTTAATTCGCCTTCGCCGTGTAAGGGGCATACTCACAGGTTCCAGGTCACGGACATCTTTGTTGGAGGGGGAGGTGGCATGATTCTCTCTTCCGAATTAAACCGCAAGTGCGGGGCCCTTCTAAGTGTGAGACTCAGTGTGGCTGCACGGGCTACCTGCCAATGAAGCTGGCCCTGGGAAGAGGAAATTACAAGCCGGAAAGGTCTGCAATGGGAATGCGCTTGGCTTGAGGACCCAAAAGGAGGCCAGCATGGTGGAGTAGAGTGAATGATGGGACCTGGGGTACAGAATGGGTTGGCGAGGGCTGAGGACAGAGGGCACTGAGACCATAGCAGAGGGTTAGGAACAGCAGGCTGGGATCTGCTTTTGAATCTTAAAAAAAAAAAAAAATCTCTGTATGAAAAATTTCAAATGCAATTGAAGAGTAGAGAGAATGATCTGATGAACCATGTACCTGGCACCTAGATCGAAAATACGTTGCGACCATTAATTCATGCATTCATTGCTGAAGAATTTTAAATGATGGAAATCGTGGCATTTCTGTGATTTCAGCTTGCATCTCTGACAACTGATGCTTCTCTAAGTATTTACATCATTATCACCATGAATGAAATTGATAAGCATTCTTTAACTTCACCTAATTCCTGTGTATTCCGTTGTCCTCCAGCTGCCCTGCCTGCTTTGTACCTATTTTCTCTTTCTGAGGTTAGAATGAGGCCTCTTTCTCTGAACCTTTGAGTTTTGTTTTGTGTTCCTTCCCACCAGCCTCCAGGTCTCAAAGCTGTAGGGAAATGAAAGAGGCTCCCATACTGGATGGAGATGGCTGGGAAGGGATGTGGGGCAGGCTGGCTGGATGTATTATTCTGCTTGTGGCCTAACGTGGGTTTTTCTTGCCTGTCCTAATTGCCATTCCAGAAATGCCTGCGCTCTTCTAGCTGCAGAGCAACTGTTGAGAACAAATTAATTATGCATCTTCGCAGTGTGTGTGATTAAAGGGCACATGGAGGGAGGATTCTCTTTAGTTTTTCTGGCAACTAGGTTCCCAAATGGATGCTTTCCAGACCAAAGAGTGCGTGTCCTGGGCTCCTGTGGACATCTGGGTTTGTCTGTGTAGTGGCAGGCTTGCTCACTGGCAGGCAGTCACAAGTTGCCAGTAATATTATTAACCCCCTAAATTTGCAGCATGTTTGCTGTTTGCCGAGGGCTTCCACTCAGAGCAGCCCATTTGTTGGGATTTCAAGGATGCTGGAACAACTTTCTGTCCTTAATACCTCCCTAAATCATTGATGGTGCTTGTAATTCCACCATTAGAGATTAATTCCTTGGGCCTAAAACTCTGTTTCCTATTACAATACAAGTATTCTTGGCAGCTGTGTTGCATGTTTTATTCATTAAGCTTTCTCAGCCATTAGCAGCTGCCCTCCCCAAATGCCCTCTTCTGCAACTTTTGTTTTAGGATGGCTTTCTCTGAAATAGAACCTATATTTGGAACCTATCCCATCCCATAGAACTCTCCTCTCTGTTGCTGAGGCTGGGAAAACAGACAGGTAAAGAAACTTCTGCCAGGCTGACAATGACAGATGATTTCCTATGTTTCTACCTTCAGGGAGTACTTGCATTTTAACTGGAATTTTCTGGATAGAGTGTTTAATGTAAAGGAAACTTCATTCTATCATGTCAGTGGCCTTACCCTTGGCTCTCCCCTTTATTGGGCTCCCTTATTGATGCAGAGGTGAGAGAGGGCCCTGGCAGAACCCCGCTGAGAGCACACTGGATATTGGTTTGGAGTGGTGTTCACTGTGGGTAGTGAAGAAAGTGGAGCTGACCACATGTAACATAATGTCCATTCTGCAGAAGGCAGAGCAAGGAGTAAGGACAACTTTGGAGAGTGATGTTTTCAGCATCCCAGTAACGTAGTTGTAGAGTGTTAGAGTCAGAAGACATGTTAGAAACCATCTAACTCTGGGAAAGCAGATACATTTCGTTTGCCAACTCTAATTGATAAGCAGTGGTTGTCTGCGTGCAGAGTGGAGACTAAGTGGTCTTCACCCAGGCTCAGTGATTGCATGCTGTGGTAGATGAGTGATGTCGGATGTGTGGCGTGGGTGTGGGAGCAGAGGGGAGACATGCATGCCATGCACTTCCTGATTCTGCTCAATCTTCTTCTTCTTTTTTAAAATAACAGTTTTGTTCTTTATTCCAAGAATTGAAGTTCTTTTAGGCCTAAGAGCGGGGAAACATCAGGATTGGTAAGATTCATATTCTGATAATAGCCCAGGATCACTCAGGAAACCATAAAAGCGATCAGTTGAATTTCTGTATTTGCCTTGTCTCACCTGGGTCTCCTAGCTTTCGCGTCTATGGGTTGATAATGATTTGCTGTCAATCTCCTTTTACAGACGAGCCACCTGAGGTTCAGAAAGCTGGGATGATTTGTTCAGGATTACATAAGTAGGGGCAGTAAATGAGGTGCGGAATGGGCCCGCAATCCAGATCTCCTTAAGCCTGGTTCAGAACCTTTTCTTCTAGAGCCCTGGTTCCCAAGCCGTGGTGCTTGTACCCTTGTGGGTACGTGCTGGGGTATGTGAGAAAAACAAAGTGAAAAATGCAAAACATTAGTTTTGGACCAATAAATGTTAAGCTTGAATCACCGTTAATGGAGACACTTCAAATTAGATCACATTAGCGAGTGATGATGGGTGAGGGCGTGGCTATGAGCCCTTCCCCCAAAACAGCTCTTCTACCAATCATTACCCACAGTTAGAGAACAACCCATTTGTGACAGTTCTAGAACTTCCCCAAACATATAAATACATCCATAGCTAGATTGTTTGATCAGTTTAGTTATTAACTGAGTAAAAGTAGGTGTGTTGTCTTTAATCATTTCTTTTCAAGTAGTTTTTTTACTTAATGTTTAAATACTTGATCATCATTATCAATATTTAACTGTTATGAAAATTATAAAATTAAATGTGTGGTTTGTACTTAGAGTAATTTTTCTTTCCTAACTTACTACTTCATCTCTGCTCTTTTACATTAAGATAGGCATTGAACAAAAGTGTCCATATTTAAAGACAGCTGTTTTAAAAACAGGACATACAATTTATAGAAATGGTTTTTTTGAAAAAGGGACACAAGTGGAAGAAGATTGGGAACCACTGTGAGTATCCACATATACTAGGAAGCATTTCACTGTGGTGCCTGGGTTCAGGTCCCAGCTCTGCCACTGAGTTAGCTGTGTGCCCTTGGCTGAGTTATTATATTTAGTCTTTATGAGCCATAGCTTCTTTGTCTATAAAATACCTTATGGGTGGTTATGGAATTAAATGAGATAATACACACAAAAAGTGTTCAGATTGGGCCTAACACATGGTAAGTGCTTAATGCTAGTAACTTTAATTAAATGTTACATTTTTATTGCATTGTCTTTGTAGATTCTTGTTGGATATGAACACGTAACCTTCTCATGGTCACCTGTCTTGGTGCCCCTCAGAGTTACTCCTTAACATCTGCTTCTCTTCCTTCCCTATTGAATGTTCTGGGAACCTCTGGGTTTGAGGTGCTCCTGGAATTTGTAATTTGGTGATGAAAAGGCCAAGTGTGAGATGGTGCTATCTTTGTAAATGCCTGCAGTTCTGGGCAGCTTTTGCTGTCACACTTACACTCCATAGTCGTTTGTTTTTGTTTGGGGTGTGCGACGCAGCCCTGGAGGCCTGGTGTGGTTCCCCAAGGACCAGCTGCCACATGGACATGGGTGGCCATTTTGCCCAGCCTTCCCTCTGATAGGAACACCACTATAGCATCTCCCCTGATACCATCCCTGCTCTCCTGAGCCAGTGTGTTCATCTCACCCCGACGTAGTCTGGAGACTGGGCATCAGCCCAGCTGGTACCAGCTCCCTCCCCTCATGCCCACCCTCCTATGGGCTTATAAAACAGGGTCCAGTCAGAGCCCAGACCCTAAAGTTGTGCTGTGGTCCTCTCCATGCCTTAGTCCAGCCATGCAGGGACTTGGTAGTGGTTCCCCTTGGATGACCTTGAGGGGTTCCCAGGGAGGCCTTGAGAACCAGGAGTCTGTCATAGGCCTGGGGGGGAAGGGGCTTTGAACTGATTACGCAGGATGAGTGGTCACCCTACATAACTCGTCTTCACCTCTTGGTAGAGTGCTAATTTCCTTATGGAAGCTGGGCCCAGTGGTCCCTTTTGGAGAGCTCAGAGAAAGGGAGAGGCAGTGGATGGGGGTGGGGGTGTCTCTTGGGTGCTGTGTGCTGATGGGCATGTGGCTCTTGCTGAGTGAATCATCTGTGATTCCAGACCTTGCTGGTTGTGGGGGAAAGTCCTCTGCTCTGAATCCTTAAATAGAGGACTTCTCAGAGTCTGCCCATTTGTTCCCTGCTGAGAAAGGGAGAAGAGGGGACTTGTGAGAAGGAGGCCATCCCTATGCATTGTCCCTAACATTTGGAAGCTCTGTTGCTCTGGGCCTGTCACTTTGGGTCACAGTTTGGTTGCAGCCTGGACATATCTGGTGTTGCTTCCCTGCTTTTCTCTTGGCCTAGAGCACAGCAGGTGATCATAGTCCCAGAGCTGCAGCATGGGCATGAGCCCAGTGTTTTCCATTGAAAGTTCAGATAAAGGGTGGATTGAGAGCTCTGCTGGGTGGAACTCCGGGATGAGCTGTTAGTTCTGGGTTGGTGGGAGGCAGTAGCATCATCTCTGAGAGGGAGATGGGGAGGAGAGGAGAATGGGCCAGGTAGGAATAGGAGGGGTATGGGAAGGAGGCTTGGGTCCAGGCTGAAGAGCATTTTGATGGGTGAGAAGGAGAGAGGAGTGGTGAGATTGTGGAGCTTTCCTTGCAAAGGCTT